>DWMG01000786.1:0-17497 GCA_018244855.1 Elbella merops
TACGTCTCATGGAGTAGGTGAGGAACCTAGAGCCTATATATGTATAACCACTAAGGAAGAATTGAAAGTACAACCATGTTTGAATATTTTGTGTAAATGAAAAACATTGATTTCCCTCTTCTTATCGTCTATCACGATCTTAAACACGCAATAACTTTCTCGCAACTAGATGATCAGATCGCGTAATAAGGAAGTGAAGTGCAGAATTTAAACCCTTATATATTTTACAATCTCCTCGTCGGTACAATAACATCATTATCATCATCAACCCTCTTATCGCTCCGCTGTTATACTTGAGCCTTCGCTCAGAATGAGAAGGGTTACTGTACAATGTCGGCTTAACATATAATAATATCGTATTATTGGTAAATATTAAAAACACCGGTCACGAACGTTGTGCCGTTCCATCCATATTCAGTTCTCCGTCGATCCGCGTAAAATTTAAATCACTTTCGCTTCGAACCACAACTTCGACGGATAGTCGCTTCAAAAAGGCTGTTGTATTAAGTTTTGCCTATAAGAAACGTTCATTTTGTTCAACAAAATGTGGTTAAACCGTTCCATTTTAAATTTGAAACTCGACATATATATAACGAGCGTGATATTAGATACTATAAATATCCAGAGTTACATTGTGCTTGAATCAAAGTTTATCGAAATTAATACGAAGCAAGGCAAAGGAATATTGATTAGTACTTCTAACGAATAGTTACTTAATGTTGCTACTATTTTACTTACTTACTTAATGCTACTACTTTGCATTTACATTAATTAGGTTTTAAAACGGACTGAAAGAAGAAGAAAATGTCTAAGTTGATATTGAAACATTGACTTGAGACATTTTGTATAAGACACCTACCAACTACTCACATACTCGTGTTGTGTGTAGTTAAGTTGTTTATATGTTGCAATCATTCCGTCGTTTTTAATTTGTACTTTACAATCCGTTCATTGATAACGACTAACATTTTTCTATTGCTGCGACAGCGCTTATTGCCAAAGTTGATTCCATCTGCTAGTTAATATTCTGTCGACGTAACCGGGCGCTGCCGGCCGGGCCCGGCGTCGCGATCTGATCCGAAATGAAATGTTTGTCTTTCGAAAGGAAATTAACGATTTTCAAGTGACGCCAGGGAAAATATTATTTCTCTTTGGCTCCTAATAAATAACCTCCACTGACAGAAATATCAAGATTAAAGATTAAGTTGTAAGGTTGTATACTCAAGGTTATTACAGTTATATAACCTGCCTGGAATTTACATGTACTTGTATGCACGTGATAACGCAATAAAGACTGGGTTTGGTGGCTCATATGAATTTAAATAATGGCGGGAATTGGCTGACACTCTATGGGTGTATTGTATTAAAATACATAAGATATTTCTATGTTTTAGTGAACCAGTTACGTTATGTGCGTTGAAACTGATTTAAATAATAATAATCTAAATTAAGCCGCAATAAAAGCAAGTGCACCATTGAGCCATTTTACTTAACAAAAAAAAATGTTCTTTGTTTTTTTTTTTTTAATAGAAGAAGTAAACGAGCGTGTGAGCTGTTTCATGTCATGAGATCCTGCATTTGATAGGCATCTGTACCAAATGTCAAAAGGAATTAAAGCTTGCTTCCACATCAGTCACCGATGTCTTGCTGGCATCGAAAAAAAAGTTGGAAACTCTAATGTATTTATTTACCACACACAGCCAAGCCGAACACAATAGTGGACGAACTGCTGCTTCGTAGCAAAAAATCATGTAAAGTTAACCATTATGGGGATTACTACTCATTCTGTACTCATAATACTGAACATTGCCTAACGATATCTTTAGTATTTACGGTTTTCAATATATATATGCCTATACCATAAATTAGACCTCCAAGTATACCTAGAATTATACTTTCTCGGTAATAGGACGTATAAGTAACTAGGGTTTAGTTAGTGGAAATCGCAAACTCTACTTACCAAGGTTCTACCCTAATCAATAAATTAACGGACTATTCCCTTTGAGCATTAGTGATCTGTTACAAGACTTGCGGGTAAATACTTTGACCTAATAAAATACCACCCAACGTTTACATTTAAGGCTTCTTCAATTAATTTATAATCTAGACAATATCATTTCACACAATATTTTGTAAATTAATTTGTACCGTTTTATTTCTGATGTTACTCAAACACAAAAAGAGGGCGAGAGAAATAAATAAATGAACTAATAGTAGTAGTATTAGTAAGTGAGTGAAAGAATGAATGTAAAAAAAATATAAATAAATAAATGTAACATTAGGGCGGGTAGCGTTTCATGTAATATATCTATTCCAGGCTTCGCTAGTGTTCAGTCAAGCGATACGACTTTATTGCAGCGACAGCCGCTACGTCTTCCAACTGTAATTCGAACATGACTGGACATTGCCCGCTGACATTGCTCCGGACATGTTCATCTGATCCGCGTTGTTACGCTGACATTTGAGTGATTCATACATTTTATATATACATCACTATATATGTACATAATTAACTGATTTCCCCGACTGAAATATGTTCCCAAATTCCACTCTTCTTAATTATATATGTTTTCTTAATTCTACTTGTCTAGAGTTAATGCGGATCCTGAGAGAACTTTGTTCGTTCTCTGAAACTCACTTCACTAAATCTTTCACGCCGTCCTCTGTGACATCGTATGACAGCGAGACTGTCTAAAGAAATTCAGTCGAGTTCCTTGTAACAAAAACAAAAGTGAATATTTCAAATTCCAATTCGTCTTTTTGGCGTAACCGTTGCGAGGTCTCGCCGGGATTGAATTATATCTGTTATAAATTGTAAATTGCTTCATTTACTTTTTGTCTTGTTTCCAGTCTTGCATATTTGATAGCAGTTTATTCGATTTATTCAATTTTCGAACGGCTGGAGAGATATTGTAATTTTTGAATTTCGTGAACGGAGTTAAAACCCTCACCCTTTTATGCCTAAATAAGTTGCTCGATAATATACATTATCCTCAATTCCATTAAGGGCCAACCTGCCTGATTGTTCGTTCGAACCTTTCGAGATTACAAAAATCTAATTCTGAAATCTCATGGAGGAGTCAAATTTGGAGGATCCTGTTTCTTTCGGTCACAGAACATTGAACTTAATTGCCTTTATCCCATTATTTATTACAGCTTCTGAGTGCAGTTATTGTTCTAAAGTTGTTGCTTTACGTTGTTTAAGTTGTTGGCTGCAATCCAAAATAAGCTTTATCTAATCCGTTTTAAGGCAAGGCACGCTTGTAAACCGCTTACCCGTTTTGGTTTTGTCCTATTAATAATTGCTATCTATCGACGTCATCTTAAAATGGTTTAATTTATAAACTCTTTTATTTACATTTACAGGCCGTGCGTAGCTCCTTATCGATGAAATAAACTGTGAATTATATGTTGACGTGACATTTTGTTCTCTCTATAACTACACTACTTGTTCTGCGCCTGTGTGCAGCCTGTGTAAAACACAGGCGCAAAACAAGTAAGGTGATAAGATAGTCGGTGTGCACGGTAAATGATAATTGGCCGTGCACACCGATTATTTTAAAGAGCAACCATTTACGGGACAATCAAGATTTCTTTCTGTGTTCTTATATAAACCAAATATACTACATAATATTCTAATATTAAATCACTTTTATTAAAAATTACCCTCCCCTTGAAACCACTAAGATTCGCAAGTAAACCGTCACTCGCAAAGCAATATTTTATTGCAAATATAAAAACAAAGGAAACGTAATTTGTTCGACGTTTAAATAATGGTTTGTAAAGCGTATCAACGGAACACTTAAAATGTAATTTCGGCCAAGTCCGTAGGACAGGAGCGGGCAATATCGCGAGATTAATAGCAGCTGTATGGACGTTGACATTGGGCGGGCTTTTGGAGCGCTTGCAATAACCGCTCTCCACGTTGTGTTTGCTTTTTCAGAGAATGTTATCATATCCGAAATCTTCTGAATTATTACAGGGCCATTTGTTCAATTTTATACCAGATTATTATCATTGTCAATATTACATACTTCTTTTGTTTTACTGCATACGATTAATGATTATTATTATAAATTCTGTTTACAGTGCTCTGGTCTTCTAGTCCACGATTCTGGTCTGATTTTTCTAATACCTCGCTTGGAACTCGCTCTTTATCCTACCAGTTTCATTTGCTTTTTCTATTGATTATCGTTAAACTTTCCATATTTTAACGTAACTTCACGCCTGTAGTCCCCGAAGAGGTAGGCAGAGGAATGCAGAACACTCCCACGTTTCACCAGTTAATTTCCATATTTTAGTTTTAATAATATCTAATACCTACCGAATATTGATGTTATATGTTTGATGCAAAGAATAAGTAATTTGGGGTTTCGCTTATAGTACTACTGCGAGTGAAAATAATTAATTTTTATATATAAATACAAGCTTTTACCCCGCGGCTTCGCTCGCATTACGCCATTAAATAAGTGTCAGTACAATCTAAATGAATCAATATGAGAACTGTATTTTAATGCTTGGCTGACTCGCGAACAGGCTACATATAGTTGACCATGAGAGAAGCATGGTTTTTCTAAATGCACTCCCGCTACTTGTAATGTGGCAGACATTGTGCTTGTGCTTTGTTTATAGTAACAGCAAAGCTAAGCTTGACCGAAAACTGAACCCTTTTGAATTTGTATGGAAGGTCAATGGGAACAATTGGAATTCGACGTATGATGACACTTTCTCCTTTACCCACTCCTGTTAAAATAGTAGCACCAAGTATATTTTGCCCCAGTTTTTTTTATCTTACATAAAAAATTTTTTGTTTTAACAAAAAAGTATCCTATGTTACTTCTAATACCTCCAAGAACGTGTACAACATGTCATGATGATCGTTTGAGTAGTTTTCGCGTGAAACCGTAACAAACAAACTTACATTCGCATTTATAATATTAGTAGGGATATCTTTATAGATATACTCGTATAATAGTATTTCCAATAAAAATCTGTACGTATATTACTGATCCCTCTGACTTTCAGAATTTACTGCATAAGTGTAGTAGAAGGGAAAACAATTAAAAGTGCCTCTGTAGTACTGACAACTCATAACTAGATTATTACTTCTGGTTATGAAATGAGCTCGAGAAATGAATAATCCGACTTAAACCGGATTTTGCTTCAGCTTCAGGCGTAATCCCTCTCTCGTTTCAATTTATGTGGCAGATTTTGTGTAATCGTGTTTATTTTATGTCGTATAGTTAAACAACTGTACCTACAGCTTACGACTTAGTAGCGACGCAACCATGAATCAATAAGCTCACAACACTATATCGCCTGTACACGGTATTAATTCTTTTATTCGTTATGCTGTGTTAAATTCTTTCACCTCTATTAAAATTACAACTAAGTATATCGAATTGAAATGTCGCTCATTTCAGGGTGATGCGTAGACGACGTTTGTTTTGCTTATTATATGCTTATATTAAATTGACACTTTCAGCCGATATTCAACACAACCTGATAATTCTATTTGCTTTTTTGCACTTTTAACAGCGTTTTGCTCTTAGACAAATTCGATAGACTGACAGACTGATAGTATATTTATTGTGCTGGCCCTGCTGGATTGTTTTTTGATTGCTCCGTTGGTACTTTAACTCAGTACGGCCGGGTCCTACTCGTATACCCATTCTGAAAAGCATTTGCTTTATTAACACAAATACATGTTCTTTATTTTTATTTAAATTTATTTACATAGTTATGTATTGCCAAATGTATGCAATTTATTGGTTATTTGATTACCATACCACAGAATCTGCCTAGTTTGGGATTAGATAAGTTTCTGTGAAGTAGTTCCAAGATATTATACAGATTGTACAAACTAATAATAATAGACTTAGGCCCTGGTGCTTGGTTTTAAAATGAAGAATTTCAAATTCATCGAGCTCCAGCAACATAACTGTAACATTAAAAGTATTGTAAAAAGTATTAGCTATACCTACTTTATAACAAATGTCACTTTGAAACTCGTACGTTTTTTATTCAACTGTGCAAATGTGATCACGGCCGCTCAGCTAAGTGGAAATTTTGACATTTTTCAATGCGTCATGAGTACCCAATACGATATACGAATTTAAAAAGAATGTTGTATGCTTGTAGCTGATACTTATGTATGTGAAATTTGTGCGGTATATAAAATGAAACAATAATACGTGTAAATACATAACACTGAACACGTTAAATCTGAAGCAAATAGGAGTTAGGTTGTATGTTTGGCACTGTCGGCCATGTTTACACTAACTTTGTCTACGACCTACACAAACAGTTTGGACTTTGAAAGCCGCATATATTTACTGAAATTCTCTAGACAACACTTAAAAGTAACGCAAAGGTCCCAATTATAAAGGATTACTTGCTATAAAACTCTAATGTCCTAATACAAAATTCGTGTCTTTCACTGAAACTTGAGTCTTAGACGTTTTTTAATTACGCTGCAACAGTTCATATCGGCTAAGACTGTTCTGGAGCAATTAATACATATATTGAAAATTTTAATCAACCTGCAATTCTTCCAAAATATTTTACATTAGAAATTTTCTCAAAGACGCGTTGAGGTCTCCCCGTTTCCGTAGATTTGTAAACTCTTATATAAATTTATATACTTCAGTCGTCTATTCAAATGCTAATCTCGCACGGCGTTAGTCAATTGTAGTATCAGAGTTACGTACCTACGATAAAAAATGTATCAATATGGATTTACAGTCATTTTCACAATATTGAGCAGTTTGATCTGTTTTGCGCGAACGGAGCTGTAGGCGGATTTGAAAATTGCCTTTACAGAATTTGATTATGTAAAACACAATTTTAAACGCGTCAGCTATAAAATTCATTTAATATTAAGTAGTCTTGATACTTTTGAAAGCGATTTACGAGTTTAACGTCCTACCTTTACTGCTTATGAACCTTAGATAGTAGAATGCGGGCTTATTATTAAACTTCGTTTTGTGTTTACTTTTGTGTCTTTGTTGAGCTGTAAAACAAATCTGGTGAGAAGGTCTAATTTTTGGTCGATGTTAAATCTCCTTGGTAATGTTCGTTTGGTCGTTACACTATTCAAATATTTACAACGCTGCGCACTCCCGACTAAGTTTATTTACGACCTCCGCTGACACCCAAGACTTTGGGGTTTAGAGTGTTCCACACATATAGAAGAACAATCTCTTCAGACAACGCCTTCGGAGCGAGGTAGCCGGGTGAAGTGGTTCCATTGTATCCGAGACCCTTGTATGAGCTCTCGGAGTGGTAAAACAAACGTGAGTGTGTACCTAAGGGTTCCTTTCTTTGGTCCGTTGCTTCCACTTCACCACAGTATATAACAGTCTTAAGAACTTATTGTATAATTGTTGTCTGGCTATAGTTTTTCATCTATTTTGTATTCTTCTTTGCTTTTTATTAGTAACACAATATCAATTATTTATTTACTAGTTCCTTTTATATCGGCCATCGACTGGTCCATTTTGTGCAGTGGTTAGCGAATCTGACTTAGCCGGTGGGTTGTTGGTTCAATTTTCATTCAGGGCAAATATTTGTATGATAAGCCGGAACATTTGTTCTGCATCTGCGTGTAAATTTGCTTGTCTAGATTTATGTTTAGATATTTCTGTATGGTTTATCAGATGTCTGGCTACCACAGAACCAATTCTGTCTAGTTTGGAATCAAATTTCGGCATGTAAAGTTGTTCAAAGATGTCATTATTATTATTAATGTTTTATTACTTACTCATTACGTCGCAATACTTACTTAAATGTTATTTGGAATTATTTGCTAATTAATTTAAGAAATTGTCTTAATGTTTTATAAAGTTCTTTCGTAAAAGTAAACCCAAACTTTTAATACTGTATATATTTATTGCTTATACGGAAACTAATTACTTTCGGAATATTAATGAATGTTCCAGAAGCGTTTCGAAAACTTACATCGTTTATAAGGAAAAAGAAAAAAATTCCAAACGTTTTAAGCGAAGAAACTGAAAGAAAATTCTGTAGGTGCCTTATAATTAATGAAACTATTCCATGAACTACCGACCTGGCGACTCTTAGTCACGTTCGTGCGTAATTTGTGCATTTGCATGAGTTATGACCTACATATATTCAATTCTTTTACACCTCGCAGAAACTTTCGAATTTCGAACCCTGTGATATTGAGTTTTGGAACGACCAAGTTTTTTCATGGTTTTATTCTCTTCGAAACTAAAAATTTATTCTAGGGCTAAATAGTATTAATAAAAAGGAGATTTTTTTTAATTTATCTATATAAGTAACATTGCATTACAAGATTTGCATAAGGTACGAGTATATACTATTTGTGATAAAACTTGAATGTTATAATTTATTAAAATTATTTTATTTATAACTGCCTCGTTGGTCGTATTGGTTGCAAGTGCGACTGCCGATCGGGAGATACCGGGTTCGACCCCCGGGTCGAACGATACAAAATTTTCTAATTTAGAATTTCTAGTAGTGGTTCGGAGTCTGGATATGTGTCCGATGCATGGCAATAGCCTCACCACCTATTCCATAGTGGAACGTAAATGTAACCAGTGAAACGTGGGAGTGTTCTGCATTCCTCTGCCTACCTCTTCAGGGATTACAGGCGTGAAGTTACGTTCTTTTTATTGATAATTTAATTATTTTGTAATTTGTAATTCGCGCGCAATAATTGTAAACATTGTACCCACCTACCCGTATATTCGCGAGTATACGGCTATTTGTAATATGCATGTTGTGTAAAACTTATTTACCATGCGTCGGGGTGCCTTATTTAAATAGGTAAATAATAAAACTACATAACATTGATAAAACAACAGTAATATTAATCAACCCATTTATAATTCCACTGTTGGAATATGGGTCTCCTCTCACAATGAGAGAGTTAAGGCCATAGTCTGCCATGCTGGCTAAGTGCAGTTTGGCGGACTTCACACACTTTGGAATTGTTTTTTACATAACATGAATTTACATAATGTGTATAGCATGTGTTAACATCCACCTAATTTGTTATAGTAAAATGGAATAGCGTTAAGAAAATTTGATCAGTATTCAACAATATTTTATGTCTCGAAACTAACTTCGTCGTAGTTCCCGGAGTAATCTATTATAAAATTTTGTTGTAAAATATCGTCGACCGTTGTTTCAGCGAGAAAATATTAAGTACCCCGGAGACGAAGATTATCTAATGTAATGAACTTTAAAGTCCTTTTTGAAGTGTTTGTGACATGTTTTTGTTACACTATTGATTGGGGAATTCATGTGTTATATGAAATGTAATGCTCGGTTTGAATAATATACATTAGTTTTTAAATGGTAAGAATGTTTTAAATCGTCTAATCTGATAAGAGATCTGCTTACAGCAATGAAAAAATCAATGTAACAGAACACTTATACTTGTAACCTAAATCGATGTTGACTATATGTATATATATAGGTACAGGCTTAACAGGCGTGCGTTTTTCGGGATGGACCCGCTAGTTTCGGTCCTGTACCAGGTCCTTCCTCATGAGCACCCGCCGTTTGCAGCGAGGTCTCCGCCGCGACCTACTCACGCGCGTAAAACGCACGTGAATTAAGCCGGTACATATATAATCATGTGTATAAATACTCACGAAACATTTAATAGTAAATCGATTTTACTTGTACTTATGTTTGATCGAAGCATATATGTTATATATTGACATAACATCCCAGGAATTCCCAGTAATAGCCTGTTGGTATTCGTATGAAAATTTAATATATAGGCTTATTAGAATACTTGCTAAATAATAATAAGCGGTCTCGTACGAGTATGACCTGTGTAGGTACATACATTGTTACGTAATTAATTTGTAGTAGGCGCTTGTACGAGTGCGCTCATACCTTATTAATACGATGTATACCTAATCGAATCGTTCGTATTATTTGAATAAATTTAAGAAGCGCTATAAGAATTGTGAAATTGCTAGAACCATTATGATTCTACTAAACTTATCTCGTGTGCCAGCTTTTCAAAATGCATTGCCCACCTCGAAAAGTTGAAATATAAAATAGGTAAAATAAAGGGTGAGACCAAGGATGTGCTAATTATGACAGAGAGCGCCAACGAATCCACTCAGAGTTAAATGAGCGGCAAGTACGTTTATTTATATTAATGTGTAACATTTGCCTTCATAAGCGGGGAAATGAGAATTAAGCTGTAAAATTAAATGTGTATATGAATGTATAAAACCTTATTATTATTATTACATCGTTACCAAATATCTTTCTCCTGTCAAACTTCGGTTGCTTCATCTACATTCCTTATTATCTTTATAACTGCATCCCGGTTTCGAAAACTTTCGACTTCCATATCAGCGAGTATATGGCCTCTTTGTCCAAGGTGGATAAGTCTTGGTCGTCATTGGCACTTGTATGGGTGCAAAAACTTACAATGTACAATAAGGCTCTTTAAATTGTTTTAGTATATTACTTGCTATGAATATAAAAGTTTAGAAGGTTATATGATTCGGTACATTTTTCGTGAATTGAATTATATCCGAAATTATTGCTGGTCGCTAGATTTTTTTGTATCCGGTTTGACGAACCAACATTTTTGGTCATTACCTAGTCTAGAAAAAATATGAAAATGTAATGTTACGCGAACTTTGTGTATAAAACGACATGTGTAGTATATGCGAAATTTAGTGGATGAACTTATATAAGTATATTTAAAGCAAAATTGTGGTTGCCAACCTTGTTTACGGACGTACCTTCTTGGCTATTCAATACTAATTGTCATGGCCATCACATAATATCAAGTTATTAACTCTTTCCTTAACAACAAATTCACGCTAATTTTGTGTGTATATAAAAGTAACGACGATAGTACCACACAAAAAATGGAAAAGCTTCTGATTTGGGGAGCACCTGTTTTACATGACAATAAAAACTTCCCTATGTACGCTGACCTCCGGAAGTGTCTAATAAATTTCAGCGTTTCCCTGAGACTTGTTTGAAGTAGACATTTTTTGCGATCTCACTTTATCTTTGGGAGTGATTTATAGATCCGAGACGTAATGTACGAGCAAATGATTCCATAACGATCCATTCAATTGTACCGGTACAAATAAACCGATACGTCTACAAATTTGTTCTCTGTCTATACAATACGATGTCTGTACAATTTATTACCACAAAAAAGCCGTCTGCCCTTTTTGAATTCTAGGATAATAAGACGCCTAGACTAGAGTTTTAGAATTCGGATTCCATTCCGGAGGCTGGGTTAAAATTTTTGGGCCCCTTTCTTAAATATATTATGTTCGTCTTAAGAATGAAAATGTCACTTATTGTAACGATGAAAGAAAACCCTATAAAAACCTGCATAATTTCTATTCGAAATAAAGTTCTTCAAGATGTTTGAACTCTACCAACCCGCACTTAATCAATTTGGAAAACTATTGTCTTAACTCTTCTCATTTTCAGAGAAAACCCATATCCAAAAACAACGGCAAAATTTTCACTTTAGGTAATAATTAATGCCAAAGAACGGTTGAGATCAGGTTTATGTTTGATTAGAAACGTATTTTTGAGTCATCAAAATACTCTGCGCTTCGTTTTTTAAAAATATTTTTAGGAAATAAAGGCAAATTGTGCGTCAACAACCGACAACGGAACAAGGTAATAAATTGTGGTCTAAGCCTTTTCTGTTTTCATGTAGAGTTATATTTGCAAACCGAATCTAAATGTATCAACTTAAAACTCGACATGAATGGACTTGCCATCTCTCAAAAAAAGAAAGAGTTAGATATAGACAAGGAAGAAAATTATTCCAAATTAATTGGAATTATTTAATCCCCAATCCAGCAAAACGACAAACATTATCCATAATGTCGTGGTCTTTTAAAGAGCGTCCACGCCGCTATGCAAAGTATATGCCACTTTGCCGAGCAACAAAATGAAAATTTATGAACCGATTATGCATCTGCATTGAAGGACGGAAACTCATTTCAATTCCAACGTAACACTATATAAAGTTCATCCGCAGACGAAAAGGCGGTCTTTATATTCGACAGTCGTTTTACATAGCTCCATTGAGATTTTATTAATCCGTAATACGATGATTTTATGGCTTTAAACCGACTTCAGGGTAGAAAGATAAATTTAACATATGTATTTATTTCGTTTGTAGGTTTATGTTACAAGATACATACTAGTCGGGCAATCCCGAAAAACGCACGTAAGTTAAGCCGTTACATTTATAATCATGTGTATAAATACTCACGAAACATTTAAGAGTAGAACATACATATTGTGCAGTCACTTTGGTGATTCTTTTACTGTTACATAAAGGGTTTGTTTCAGCTAACTTCATTTCAATTTAAAGGACAATTGCCACCCATAAGGGATATACATACATAAGTGTAAAAATATATTTATATTATAATTATTCTTTGGCGTTTTTTAAGTTATTTAGTTTTTGTAGTGTTTTATGTTTTGAAACAATGTGTATAACTTTAACGCGGTTTTTACTGAATATAGAGTCCTTAAGTGTCATCTTCCTGATTTTTGTCTTTTGGATGATTCTAAAATACCAGTGTAATCCCATTTGCGGAATCGTTTTGGAAGTACAAAATCCGATATTCTATACAAATTTCCAATGCGAGCAATTGTGAGTCCCGTTCGTGTATATTCTTGCTAGTTTCAATTTCTTTTATCTTAATCTATATTGTTTTCAAACTTCGGTACGGTTTTATCTAGATCACTACTTGTAACTTGTAGTCAATATTTATGTAAATCAGATCTTCGGATTACATCGCAACTTATTTCAGGACTATATTTTTTTATTATTATAGCTGCATTATATCTTTTTCAAACAAAAAAATTCATACATTTTACTGGTCATTCTTAGTATCAAAGAAGTTGTGGTTTATGTCAATGTTATCAAAGGATTTTGTAGTTTTATCGTTTAACTCATGAATGAATTGGTTAATAATATTTAATTCTGCTATATCTGTAGTATTAGCCATTTTAATGCAATTTTTTTTTCTCAACTATGATCGAGTGTAAACATGACATTTTCATTTTCAAAACTGAAAGTCGTAAAATTAGGGACATAAAGCTCACGCAATGAGGGCTCTTTTACAACTTTTTCTTCCACGATAAATCTGATAAAATGTGGCGAGGCTTTATAATGCAAGTGATGGATGGAAAAAAAAACCTCACGCATTTATTTTTTACCTCTTGGAAGCAGGAATCTTGATAATATCGTACGCGTAATGATTTAATATTTTTTCATTGTTACTTGTTATATTTGATCTACACCGTCTTGCGTATTGACAACTTTATGAAATCGGTTTTAGCAATATTCCCTACTTTACAAACAGTCGGATTTATCTCCCTCAAGTTGTTGCATATCGCTGTCCTTCTTACTGTCTGATTCATTGTGTTAGAGTAACTGAAGTTTTGAGAAAAAAACACAAAGCAGCCTCAAAACTTTTAATTCTCCTCTCTCATTGTATAATGGGAGTGTAAAGGGTTCCAACCACCATCTCAGGAGCCCAAGCTAACCTCACCTGCATGTGGTACACCCTGCTATAACTGACGAGGTTCTGGAAACGCGCTATTTGCGGTATTGCGCAGCCTAAATAGGCACGGCTAAATGCCCTGGCGAATAGCTGTGCCTTGCGATCTCCAACCAGCATATCCAGCGTGGAGTTCACGGGCATAAACCCCCCTTTTGGGGAGGCCTATGTCCAGCAGTACACTAAGATAGGTTGATGATGATGATGATGATGATTGTATGATATATGCCATCGTTTCAGTATTGTAAGGGATTGATTTTGCTATTAATTTCGAATAACGTCTAAAATATTGTTACTGGTTGGTTCAGTAGCAGCATCTTGAAACATATATTTATGTTGCTTCCGCGTATTTCACAGAATCTGGCTCAGCTACTCGTAACTCTTCAGCCGTCGGATTTGCTTCATTCTCGTCACGGCCTTCCGCAATTTTCTTTCCTGTACTATCGTCAGACATATCGAAGCGGCTTTTTGATTCAGTACCTAAAGTAAAGTTCAATCATTCCAAAAATTATATTTAAACATTTCTTTGATTTTCAATCACTTGAAATGATTTACATTTTCATATTTATTTATGCCCCGTTAATCTGACGCATGTTGTATATAAATATTTTTGTCTCGCTTTTTAAACTTTATCATTTTCGTTGAATTAAACCAGAGTAAGCCCACCACAACCATTTAACCGTACAATTATTTGCATAAAATTTAAGGGATTACTCTTTTTCAACATAAATTCCCAGCACAAAACTCTCGGTACACATTTATATCTTTTTTCCTCCGCAATAAATCCGTTAAATGTGGCACAGTTTTTTTAATGCACGTAATAGATCAAAAGAGGGTTTTTTTTACGACAGATATTATTAAACTTTTCATACTTCGAAAAAATTCTCTTAATTTTTATAGAAGTGCTAATTTCCTGTGTAATGGCTTAGGGGCAATGAAATGTAACGAGATCTGATCCAGAAGTAGGAGTAAGGAGTGAACATCGCAATAAATCGTAAACTGTTTCACTTTACTACCTGCGAGCTCTCTACTATTGCAGCTGGTTGTTACCGTCTGAATGATCGAAGCCCGGTCAAGGAGAACAGTATTTATTTAAGGCCCGCTTCGTAAATTTCGCGTAATCCCTTTTAGTCCGATGCCGTTTGTGTGAACTGAGCCGTAATGGAATTGGCTGATTTTATATGAATTGATACGGTCTCACTGAACAAAATCTATATGCGATATTGCGTTCTGTTTTTACTTGAATGAGAGGAAAGAGTTAGGAATGATCCTTGAAACCAATCGGATTAAAGCCTTTAAAATCCACCAGCACCCTTAGTGTACGTTTACTCTATGTTAATAATAGAATCCTTTTTACTTTTACTTTGAGGTGTAAGTGTGTCATATTATTGATATTAAACATATCGTTATACCAAGCGTGTTTATTCAATCTTAATTTTCATATTAGTTACGGACAGGTTTTCTCTCATCAGTGAACACTGATATTATTTCGTTTGAATTACTTGTAAAATACACCCTCCAGCTAGGTGGAATCACAATATAGGTACGCAAAGTGGCTGGCAGCAGTTGGATGCGATGAGCTGAAGATCGAGCTCAGTGCCCGCTATTGGAGAGACCTATGTCCAGCAGTGGACGCAGTAGGCTGATAATTTTGACGATGACGGCTTTCTTATATTGGTAGGGAAAATAAATATTGCAATTTGGAGTATGATGCTTTCCATCTCTAATTAAACGTATTTGCTCCGAAGGAATGATGTAACTAGGCTGTGCTTCACCCGTAACAGACCTGGAGTGACAATATATTAATAATAAGGAATTAAATCTAAATCAAAACTCATGTAATAGATTGATGAGTGTAGGTAAGTTGATGATAATTGGATTACGACGAAATTCTATTTTGATCCTCGAATACTCTTTTAAAATGTCACTATTTAATCAGTATTGCCGCACACGAACAACAAAGGGTGGTGCTCATGTATTACTGCGCCATGTTTTGAGAATGGGTTTGCTGTTGCAGTTGAAAAGATTCCATTTATTGTGTAATAATATTTTTTGAATATCCTATTGTAATTCAGAAATATTACTTTTGTATTATATCTTGTGAATATGATAAAACAGTTATTCTTCAAATTAGTTTTTTTTCATAAAATTAGTATAATTTTACAAGAATAAACGAACCGGAAAATTTAAAGGTCATTTGGCTTCGAGACAGACAGTTTTATGAATAATTCCAGACCAAACAAATAGCGTTATAAAGAGAACTTCAGAAGTGGTCCAATGTTTGGCAAAAAACCGACAGTGGAAACATCAACGCTCTGTTATCATTTCCGTAACACAGCCATATAACACAATCATTTGCAAATGAACGTAAATTGATAGCAGATAAAGGATGTGAGAGCTGTAAAAATATCGAATATCGATGAGCGAAAGATGAACGAAATGATATATGTACGTACATATATAGCGCATGGCTCTCCGGGGAGTTCCGCTTTATATGTGCCCGTCTGCGTACTTGCGTGTATAGCTTAATAGCATTTTTACATAATGTTCGTGAAAATGTCGGTGTATCATTTTGAACTTTTCTAATGTTTGTCAGCCCTATTATTTACACCTTATTAACTTTTATTTTACATATTGTCTGTGGCATTGTTGTTATAAACAGTAAATTGTCTAAGGATTTTAAAAGTATTTAAAAAAAACTAATTGATAATGTGGCTTAGAAATTATTCCTCGGTTTATCTTCAGGCCAACTCTCCGCTTCTTAATTATAAACGTTATAACAGTAGGAAGAACTTTTGAAGCTGAAATCATCTTTATTCATCATCATCATCAGCTGCTGCTGATCGTCGACTGCTGGACATAGGGACGTATCAATAATATTGGCTAGAAAAAACTACACCGTATATTTGTTTCGATTGAACTAAAACATTTCATTTGTTTACATCGCCTCTAATATTAATCCCAATCCCAACATTCCCCGGCAGACCTGACAGCAAATTTGTTACTGTCAGTGTTTCGTATACGGAACCAGCCATTGTACGACGGGGCGTTTTGTGAATGCGGACTTGAGTTTGCTTTCGGTCCCTCTTGACGAATTATCTGCGGAGATTTAATGCATAGTTGAACTTCATTTAATTTAGTTGTAACGCCGTACAAGCCATATAATTGTAAAGAAATTTCAGTTTTATGTAGTAAACGTGGGTACAATAAAAGTTTCTACTTCATCAGGTGTTTGTTGGAGAAAAAATTGCTTCTAATAATTAATATAGCACGTTTAAAAGCCGTGTTCTTTAATCATAATTAGGTACTTGTAAATTTCTAAACACTGTAAGAATTTTTTGTACACTTTTTTCTATTTTGATCTCGTAATTTTCCCAATTTATTATTATTTAAAAGTACACTGAGATTACCCATTCAAATATAAATTCCCAAATGAACCCTTTTTCTAAAGTTTTTTTTACTACATTAATCTTCATTGACCCTTTTCTAATTATAGTGATTTTTTGTGTGTTTCATCGTTTTCATTTACATTAGTAAATCGTGGAAAATTTTGTGTTCCCTTCCAATTCCCTTTAATTTAATACTAGTTGATAACCGCGACTTCGTTTGTGTAACTTATTTTATGTATTAACTTCTCTTAAAAAATGTCATAATAAATTGTCATAGTGTCATAAATTCATAAAATCGTTATATTTTACCAATTTATTAACTATATATTAACTAAAGATTAATAAGTTCGTGCACGAATTTAATAATTCGTAATAATATATATTAAAATATAACAATGTTTTAATCTTGAGCGTCACATTAGACATGCCTGTGTTGTGGTTCCTTGTTCCTTGTTGTTGCCGAAGAACCGATAACCGGTGGAGTAGGCGAGTTCTGGAGTGGAGACCGCGGCTCGGCAAACGTAGTGTAGGACG
>DWMG01000787.1:0-17497 GCA_018244855.1 Elbella merops
CGCTCGGGTTTCCATTGATAATGCTTATAAATAGTTCTTGTTGTTATATTGGCATTCGAATGCAGAACCGAAGTCTCTATACAAACAGAGCGGTTAGAGATCGAACTATTCTGGCCAAAGTTAATCTATTAGCGAGCGGGCTTAAACTAAATTTAATTAAACTTAACCAAACACACGGCGCTACTGCCCGTGTACATAAAGTTACTCCATACTTGCAACGGTTTTCATACGATTTTTTAAGGAATTTATCAATGTTGATATTTTTAAAAGTTCGAATTTGGAATTAGAACATTTTTAGTGTGCTCTTTCTAAATTTTTGTACGCTAAAAAAATTAAAATACATCTAGATTCTAGGTGATGCCTAAAAACCGGTTTTTTTCAGTATAAATTTAATTATAAAAGTTTTTGTACTGACTTTATAATCATGTTGAACGTTATGTTTCGAAACGTATTAATTTTGTATTCTATTATTACCACCAATTTTTCTAAAAATATTTTTTATACTTAAAATCATTATAAAATTAAAAATTATTATAAAATTAAACGCTTATTACGTAAATCGTTTTTAGTAGTATTTAATTATGATTGCCGCATAAATAAAGAATTGACACTCGGATAGCAAAAAGTTAAAAATTCAATATTGGGTATACGTACCTTTATTTACATAATAATTTAAATATTATATACAGACATTTTTCATTCAGTGGCGTTTGAAACATGCGTTTAACTTCTTAAAACGCTTACGAAAGAAATTAAACTTGCGTTCCAGCCGCTGCTTGTGTGATACGCCTAAAGGAATACACGAGAAGTTTGTAATGTACCTAATAATGTGTTTCTTGTTACATTGGTGTGTGTTTTGACCTCACTAATGCATGCTAAGTCATGAACAGGGATATAAAGTATTACCGCAATCTTGGCGCAGCGTGGTTAGCACTGGATATTGGGACGAACGTGGGTGTTTTAGATAATTTACTAATCTGAGCATTTTCATTAATGATACTACGATAATAGTATTTCTCGGGTGTAAATAATAGTTCATGAACAATAGCTCAATAAATTATAGTTTATGTGAACTAGCTCGGTCAACTCGCACTTACCAGGCCTTACCCTCTCATTCTGAGAGGAGACCCGTGTCCAACAGTTAATCAAAGGGCTGATGATGAGGAACTCTTGTCTGCTCTGCGGATTTCATCCTTATAGATCACAATTTTCTAGTACATGCTACACATACTTTTCGGCTCTTCAAACAACACTACGAACTTTATTCTCTAAAGAGTTTTTTAATCAAGGTTTTTTAATCTTAATCAATAAATTAATTAAGGAATGAAACCGCGGAATAGGACAGTATGGGTTATTGAGTCAAATTAGTCATTGTTTAAGCTAATAGGTATTACTAGTGGCGATAAGGTTTTATAAATACGAGTAGTACTATAATCCCGTAATAAAGTCCCGTTAATTTAATACTTATGTTAGTTTGAGTGCTGGCAGTAATAATTAATCTGTCCTATTTGCGATCGGTCATAAACTAGTTGCTGTTCTTAGAAAATGAACGATTGTCTTTAGTTTACAACATTTGTTGCATTCTTCGTAGCTGAATAATCGTTTTATGGTACAAAGGATGGTAAGACAACAAATCTTTTCGCTCTCAAATGACTAAAAGAGAGTCTATAGTAAGTATAATATGTTTTATGATTAAAAAAAGAGCTTGTAGTACATATAACTGTCCGTAAGTAACACATTCAGAAATAAAAGGAAATAAAAAAAGAAGACAAAACGGAAACAGGGACCAAATATAGGTTTTTGAATTTGGAACTTTGTCAATTTTTCGTTCGTACAAATCATGAATCAGATTTTTGAATTTAGGACTGAATATAAGTTTCAGTTTACATTAATTTCGAAACGGACGGAAAACAGCGGACGATGATGAAGATTATGTTAAGTTCATAAAAATTGTAACCATAAATTATTGGTATGTATTGTCACGCCTTAAAGGGATAGGCAGAGGACTTTAGAGCACTCCCACATTTCCCCAGTTACGATTACATCCCACCATGGAATAGATGGTGAATATCGGTGATGATTATCGAAACAAGTATTTGAAGAATTTATATAAACGCATTTTGTATTAGACGTGTCTGAATTGAAATAACAAGTGCCCCGGGCGACAACTGTTGCACATGTATATGGAAGTATAGTAAGTACCCTTCTAAATGAAAGTTAGCTGCTTTTTCCTCCAGCGATCCTCGCTTCGCACATTTAAAAATAATCTAACTAGACTAGGCTGTAATTTAAATAGAGATAGTGTCTTAGGAATTTTCAGAGCTCAAACGATGTAGTCACCGGTCATGGATATCCGGGCGGTAACAGGAACGCTCATTTTTGAAATTGGAACGTTTTTAAATCAATTCAAAAAAGAAAGTTCGTTGCATTCGAATTTTTTTTTACAATTAACCTTTTCTACATCTATTTTGGAATGTGACAATTGTCAACATAATAGATGCCACAGATACAAAAGTTATTTGTCAATCGCGAGAAAGTTCTAATGTGGTTTCAATTAATTCAATTACAAATTGGTCTAGAAGAATTATTCTTTGAATGTTCTCGTTAGTTGCCTATAATCTATATATGTTATGATTTTCATATTTATGATACAATTTTTTTAATCCACCTTATCTTAAATAGGTTTTAGATTGGCACTGCCAGTGCTAGGATGTTTTTTTCCAAATGCTAAACGAGTAAATTCCCAAATTGTAAACGTGTCTTAAATAGTTATTTTTGAATTGAAACAGATTTTTCTCCTGATGAAAACATTTTGTTCATAAATAGTTTCAAATACGATAGGGCGAAAAAAAATTAAGAGCAAGGATAAACAACGATAAATACCTAATCAGAGTAGGACTAATCTCGGTAAACCAATCATGTAATCCATATGTTTTATATCAATAATAATATATAGATCTAAGATGAGCATTTTCATATACGTATCCGCAGCAGTAGGTAATTTGGCTTTCTTTTAATACATGTGTATTAAAACATTATATTTTATAGTATTGTCATAAAATTTAATAACAGTCTGTAATAATATTCGCTACCTGGATAATTATGTCTACTTACAAACTCAGTCCTAATAGGATTCATTAACCTATTCGGTCCTATTCAAAGAGTAATAAACGAACGATCACTGTGTAGTAATAATTTATAATTATGCACTTAGGTATATGCTATTTAGAATTATATTTGTTTAAATTTCAGGTTTGACATTTGGTTGGATATATAATTTGAAATAAACTGAAAGGGTCTTGTAACGGTTTAAGAAAAATAAATAAATTACATAGGATAATAAAATAAATTTATTACATTAGAGTACCAGGGTCGCATAACAACGCAGCGGACTCTCAGCTCGAGTTAGCGCGTCATTCGAAAACGCTTAGAAAACGGAGAGCACCAATGTATCGGACTTCTCATTAACCCAGAAAGCGCTGGCCGGCGACTACTGGCAGTGAAAGACGATGGAAACTAGTATACGAGGTATAATAGCTTAGGAGGGACATTCGCTTAGTCAGTTTGCGCCGGGACGCCGGAGGGAACGCACGTGCTGTGTTATTCGATTACAGTGAGTGTGAACGCGAGTGTTCCCGGATTTTTGATGTAAGTCCCATTATTTTTTTTCTCTCTATCGACTCTGATAGATTTATTTTTTGCTTGTTAAAAATTTTTCAATGCGTGTTCTTGAGCTTTCCGAAAGTTTAAGCGTGTAGCAAAAATTAGCCGAGCTTTCGAACTGTTTTTAAGTTTAAAGTTATTATTAAGTAACGGGGTCCTAAACGATAATATTTTATACTTCACTGATATACGACCGTAATTAACTTGTATGAATATAACGGGAGCATAATTAAATATTTAAATACGTCAGGTCATGTGAAGTTAATAAAAATAATAATTTAAGGATTATATTATTTACAGTTGTACTAAAAATAAGTAATTTATTTTTAAAATGGAAGGTTTGGGCTAAAAATATATCTAACGGGTTTTTTCTGGTTATAAAATAATTTATTTCTAATTTTATTATTTTTCATGTTTTGTATTCGTATTTTATTGTGTTATTTATCAACATGACATTTGCTAATTATCCCACGACATTTTCGTCAGACTAAAATTTTAAGCTCCAAGAAATTAAAATGTGGGTACTTCGAAATTTTGTCCTAATGATATTTCATTTATTAAATATCTAACGATAACGTGAAATAGAAAGAGCTTGGAATTTGTCTAGGCTTATCACAGTATGATCCTAAATATAAAAGTCGATCAGTTCAAAAATAGCCCCCGGCTATTTATACCTTCATACTATTTACTTAATGCACGAACTGGTTTTGATATAGGGTTGCCACTCGCCAGCCTTTGTGTAATAATTATATTATGTTCAAAATTTGGATCACGTATACTTTTCTAAAGTTTATGTCAAAATCATCACTTTCATAATCCCACCGTTGGACACGGGTCTTCTATGAGACTAAGTTCTAAAGCCACAGCCTACCGCAACGGCCAAGTGCAATGTGGCTGCCTTCATATGCTTTAAGAAGCATCAAGAAGTGCAAGGCGATTAGATTTTCTCTATGTGTTCCATAAACATAATTAAATAACCTTTATTACTAAAAATGCAATTTCCTAAATTGAAAACTTCGTGCTGCAGATTCGAACCATTTCGGTCTAGGAAAAGATTTAAACCATAAGACTTTCAGATAACCCTATATTTAAAATCTCCAGTAGATTTTAAATACTGTGCTTGGCAAATAAAATCTTTGTTTATTGGTGTCAAATCTATGTGAAAATGATATTTATACGTTTCTCTTAAAACGATAGTATTTAAATGATTTTCATTAAAATATTTCAGGATATTTCAAAACAATTTTTATATATGTAACTGACCATTATTGAATCTAAAACGGTTTAAAAAAATCAATTAATCACCAAAATTTTTATTCATGTTCATTTTAAAATAGATTTTTTTTCTAATATTTGACAACCTTGACCGCCGAAGTCTCGTTAGGCGGTTGTTTTACATTCAAAGAAATTGCAATGTCGCCAACGAGCTGAGCTTACGGTAAACGATCAGTAGTGGTCAGCCACGAACGTTTAACAGACCAGCCAGCCGCTAGTAATCATTGTACTTAGATGCGGCACACTAACTATGGGAGGAACAAAGAAAATCACAAACGTAAGCTACACAAATAAATGTATATATTTCAAGTGAACACATAAATTTAAGAGTTTACTGTAGTCAAAACTGTAATAAGGAAATAAGTTAACAACTGCCTCGTTGGTCGAATGCTTGTGAAGCGCGACTGCTGATCGATAGGTCCTGGTTTCGAATCCCGGATCGGATACTATTGGATTTTCTAATGTTGATTTTTAGTAGAAATTTGTAGAGTCTGAATCTGGGCCCAGTGGGACGTAAACGTAATTGGTGAGATATGGTGAAATGGTCACTAAGGTCCTATATCAGGTCCCAATTTCAAGCCAATACATTCGTGCGTTTATTCATCAGCCTTTATGAGTTCACTGTTGATAGGCTTCCTTTCATCAGTGACAATCCGCATGGTCCTGAGTCTTTTAACTCAGCTGCATTAGCTATATTCTTAAGCGCGTTGGACCACCTGGAAACGAGCTAGACTTAATTTATAGAAATAGTTCCACCATTAGACCTTCATTCTCCATCAGTTTTCATTGGTCTTTCGATTTATGTGTACCGTAAATGTCTAATATGTGGTGTATATAGAATAACAAATGAAGATTCAGCAGTCAGAAGCGCAGTGTGTACTTGTCTTTATGTACGAGTATGCTCATGGTAAATGTAATAGCAGGAGTCATAACGCTCTCCATAGACAGCTGCAAACACCTTCCAACAGGACAGCAGGAATAAGACTGTCAGATCGGTAGTTACTATTAATTGTTAATAAACCTGTTACAAAACTCTTATCTCTCAACGATTACTTGAAAATGAGAGTATTGGTAATGCCAGGAGACATTTTGAGTTAAAACTATAAAACAATTATGAAAAAATTTAATTTCAAAAAGTTTTTTTATCGAAAGCTATTCATATGACAATTACGGTGACCATGAGTCATACCAGTGCAGGTATTTTGAATACAAAATGCTGTAGTCTCAGGATCTATTTGAAGGGGTAGCCAGAGGAGTGTATTATATTCCCAAGTTTCACCAATTGAGTATACGTCTCAGCATGAAATAGATGTTGATCATATATACTACTGACGGCATAAATCCTGACTCAGAGCTACTACTATTAATTTCAAGAAAAATACCGATAGTAGCCGACACACGGATCATACCCAGAACTTCTCACTCAATAGTCGGGCTTGCAACCACTCAACTCTTTAGTTGAGTTGAGGCAGTTATATTTCATATACAAGTATAGGTAACTATAAATGAATTGTTACATCTTTTCGGGTTTCGGGTATAAGCTATAGACTTATAATTGTTATACTTATTTGGTATTATAGTTCATAGCAATGAAGTTGTATAGTAATTATGAAGTAGAGCGTATATTATAGTTGTTGATGTAGCCTCTGTGGTTTCATAACATACTATGGATAAATTATACAAAATTCTTGGCAAAGATTCACAAATGATGATCACAAACGGTCAACGTTTGTGGTAGAATTATGCCGCTGCCAATTATACGTATCCGCGGTCCTTACTTGGAAAGGATACTTTAAATAATTTGAGTGTGAAATTGCAGTGCGAAAACCAGAAATGATAAAACAAGTTTAGGCACGCCTTACCAAAATCAGTTTGTTCTGATCTCACAGCCAATTAGCACCAGCCACAATAAATAAAAGATAAGGATTGCATAGGTTCTGACAAAACTTATTTCTGCACTTTTACGCCGCGATGGGAATTAAAAAGTTGCGGATTCAAATAAATTAGCAAACATTTAATTGCACAATTGATTATACTAATATAATGTAACATCGGGACTGTAATCCCCAAAAAGATAGGCATCGGACTGTAGTATACTCCCATGTTTCACCAGGTACGCTTACGTCTCATAATGGAACAGGTGAAGACCCTATTCACAAATATATGTACTCAGAAATATTATAATTATAATATTATGTACTGATAAATTGTCGCTGTCTTTCATTAAAATTTTGTCGAAGGACTAGTCGGCTACGCCGTTTTTCCTATATTTAATCCTCTCTGGAAATATCACGTAACTTCTTCAGTTATTAAATCAGTTATCGCTTCTGAATAGGGTTATTTGTGTTTTCAGTGGTATGTCTTGTTATAATATATTTTTTTTATATTAATTAATTTCCATTTATCTATCAGGTTTTGTTAGTTCTACATAAAATACCCAATTATCGATATAGACTTTAAATTCACAACCATGTATCTCCTTGGTCCAATTATAATCAAATCACCATTATTTATCGGCCCAAGGTACGTCACCTCGTCTATTTATAACAAAGAAAATGATAAGCCCTCATGCTCTTTTACGCAAGTAAGATCCACATAAGGCCGTGAGTGTACCTCATTAAGGAGACGATACACCAGACGGTTTCATCGGGCTGCCACGATGACTTAATCATTCGAGACATTTATTTTTATAAGCTCCAGGCGTAAAGTAATTTCCATTAATCTAAGCTTACATATCTTAAACGGCAGTTAATATCGTGCACTCCACTCCCACGTTGAATTAAATATGAGACAAGTTACCAAAATTGGTATGATCGGGGGTTCGTTAAGATGCGGTCAACGGCCGGTAACACATTATGCGTATTTGATATGGAAATTTGCATGCGTTTTAGGTTCGACGTGACATCTACGGTAATCGGCAGCAGCTGAAATTCGAAATCAATTGAAATTATGTTTAAGTCAAAGTTTTGGTCATTGCATTCATCTAATTTCTGCAAAAAAATGTTAACATTAATAGTTATTTCAATTTATAGAGTAAATATAATTGTATGTACAGCGAAATTACGATCATGCTACATCTTTAATATATATATGAAAAAGTTTAATTTCGCCAAACGCTGTGAAAATCACAACTAACCCCATAACCGTCAAGTAAACGTGGCTCTTGGTATCATAGAAAATCTTGGGTTGTAAAAGCTCAGTTTGTAAAGGAAACAGTTATTTTTAAATGTATACACAAGAAATAATATGTTTTTGACCCCAAAAAGTGCCGCGTCGTCGTTGAGATTGGCTATTATGTCATTAATGATCTCTTTATCCTACCTGTACCTGTTATACAAGTGAGTAAACTTTGAACTTCAATGATATTTGCTCATTTATTAGTATTAAAGAAACAAGGTCGTCGAACTTTAGTTTTCTCTGTGGGTTTAATATTTGCTTTTGCATAGGTAACTTCTCCTGAACCGTGTTTACCTGGAACAGTATAAACTTTGTAATACTCATTGCCTGGAGCTATCCAGCGAGCTGCTGAAACTTGTTCATTATATTAAATTTAAAGTTCATAGAAGTGCATTAGCCTGTCAGAATAATGCTCTGCTAGAAACTTGTTGCAGCATCTTGCTGACGTGTATTTAGCTAATATTTATAATTAAATAACTTTGTTATTCGTAAAAACGTCCAGAAGACTAATTGTTATAGCTTTAAAGCATATAAGAGTCAAATAGTCATTATTTTTACTCTAATGACAAATTTTCTTGATAAGCTTCGATTTTTAGCATAAATGTTTGGTAATAAAAAATAAAGATAGAGTTTAATCACTATCAAACCCATTCAGACTAATAGTAATAATAATGTCTTATTAATGTCTATCAATCGATATTATCATATTATGAGTGTTATATGGAAATGAGGTGATTATGTCAAATTAATTTGAAACCGAATACGATTCCAGTTTTTGTTCCGCGAAGTAATAAACGATGAGGATCAAATGCAATATCAGTTTAGTTAATTTGTCATTTTATTCGAGCATCTTGTTTTCGAATCGGGAACAATTTGCAATTTGATCTTTTAGAAATAAATCAAATACTGTTGCGGCATATGTTTTCTATGACTGTATTATCTGTATTTCACATTTAACTTCCTTTTGTTACCGTTATCAAAATTTTAAACGTTGTAACAGGACTTGTAATGTGCCGATTGTATCTAAAAATTCTCTTGTTTTGTTCGTTCGACACGAGAAGGAATATCTAGAGTCTGTGAAGATTTAGTACAGATCGAATAAACTCCATTGTGTGCCCAATTTGAATTTCTGGGAGGTTTTGACACCCGCTGCGATAACGGCGTGTAGCAGCATCATTCAATTGATCCATTGTCTATCTCTATTTCGTTCGCTTCTCACATTTACGTTTTATGATAGTGCATCTAAAGGAACAAGTTGAGATGTTTGAATTTCGTGTTCGATTTTATAAATAATGATTCTTTGAAATGAATCACATTTAGGAGCTTTTATTTGTGTTACATGATAATGATTATCAATTTGTGCATTATTTGAGTCTTCTATAGAGGTGTTGTAAAAAAATTAAGCGATATTGGAATTTGTTTTGTATCTCTGTAATATCGTACATTGGATCAATAACCTATATTTAATGTTTGAGTTAAATGCTATATATATATAATAATTTATCGGTTTTATTATAATTTCATTGACTATTAGCAATACTCGACACAATATCAAAATATTTTCCCATTCTACCAAAATGGGAATAATTTTGTAATTGTGTGCAGTCAGTGGAGCGGTACTTTATTGATTAAAATTCCCATTCGTGCATAATAAAGCTGTGTTGTTATTGTTATATGAAAACTTAACGAGTTTTGCACTGATAACTTCCGGTCGTTTTACAAAGTATAAAAGGATATTGGAGGCAATAATATGAAAATATTTATGTACTAATGTAACCTGTTAGGGAAATCTTTGAAACGTGTGATGATTTCTAATAACTTAACGTAATGGCTGTATGAAGATTGATACATAGGGTTGCACAATTTATATGGTTATTAATGTTACATCACACATGTATCTTCCCAAAGAGGCAGGCAGAGAAGTGTAGTACCATTGCACATTACATTAGTTACGTTTACCTCTTACTGTGAAATAGAGGGGGACTTTCGAACTCAATTTCCGGAGTTTCTTCGTTAACTTTTGTCTGGATCTATCTATATAAAATATGTACGTACGATCCTTGTATTTAAATTACATGTCACTATCTGAAGTGCAAGTTTCCCTTTCTTACACGTCGTCAGTTACTTTCTAATACGTCATTATTCACGTTGCGTTGTCTATTTGTTGTTTATATCCCTTTTAGGTTTAGCTGCAACGATTTGTATTCACATAAAGGACATTTGGTATGCTTAAATCCATTAGTATGTAGTATCCAATCCTGTATCAGTAATGGGCATTGTCGCAAATGGTAATCTTATTTCAAGTTCAACATTGACTTTAAGATTTTTATTAGCATTATTATTATTATTATTAGCAACTGTAACAGTATGTGGTGCAGTTACTGTTATACATTTAAATGTATCCGTGGACATTAGATTTGATTTTGCAGAAGCAACTTTGAAAGATCTGCATACTACATCGTTCCAGAAATTTAGAAATCACAACAAAACTGTCAAAATCCATCTTAAAGCTGCTTATTTTAGATGTTTATATATCCAGTGAAAAACATTTAAAGGCAACAGCTTGTGAGTAACAATTTCGTCCGTACACGTCTGCGAATTACTAGAATATTTGCCTCGGTATGAAATCGAATGAAATCGGAACCGCGACCAAGCACTTGACCTTACATCTGTATATAATGGGCCTGACAGCTGAGGCATAACCCAAAATCAAACGAGGCCTCATTAACCAACAAATCCCACTTGTATCATCAAAATACAAAATAGACACCCAACAAAATGCATCAGCTTTCAATTGAATACTTGACCCTAATCTCACCATTGAAGAGTTATAACGAACGAGGCCAATGTACTAGTAATTGCCTACACTGCCTCGTTGAGAATTAATTTGAAAACTTATTGGTATCAATTGAATATCGAAAGAGATTGACACGTCCTCGCAGTGAGAGTCACCACGGAATTCTGTAATCGAATCTATTTTGATGTGTGATGACCAATTTACGCTTTTGTCGAAAGTGTTTTGAGTTTTGTTGCCTATCTCTTCTATTAGTGACACATGCATCGACAAAAGACCACCTATGACAATTCATGGACTCAATTTGATAGCAGCGTTAGAAGAGAAACAGTGAGAAACAGAATAACAATAATTTCGTTTCGGCTATTTTTAGTTTTTGCTAACACTTTTACTACCATTCTGACAATCTTGTTACCGTTTAATTAATCAATGGTAATATTGTATTATATTATTGCTGACCGATGTACCTGCCGGTGGTAGAGCTAGTCCTACAGTCTTATTCGAGGTCGGCTGCAGTTGTTTGCAAGCGAAAGTACTCGCTCCGCTGTTACTCTTTTCCTGTAGAGCTTATTGAGTGTTCCGCGTGTTAAATAAATACACGTCTTCAATATCAGATTTTCGTGCGGCAAATGTTAGAAGTTTTCGTTTTTTTATAATTAATTGTATTCTGATCGTGCATTTCTTTGCTTTTTTCATAGACTACTCTAAAAGTGAAAATGCCTTCATTGTTAATTGCTTTTAAAAGTAATTTAGATTCAGGTCTCGTTTGAGAAGTCTCGAGTAATAGATTTGTATGTGTTAATGTGAAATTGTATTGTTTCCATTTGTCAATTGGATAGTGTTCAAAATTAAAATGCTAGTATTTTACAATACTAAATGAACATGAGAATATAAATATATACTATCGACAGAACATAATAGCTGTATATAATGAATTGAAGTTGTAACTACATCAATTAATGTTTAAGATAGTTATATCAACGAATGGATCAATACTAGTTTCTGCAAAATCAGTAATATAAAAACTGTTAGCTGTATCATGGAATAAATGTGAATTAATTTTTGAGTCATATTTAGTTTATTGCTTTATATTTTTTCTTTCATTTATTTATCCATGACGACGAGTAATATTTGCTGCATTCTGTACTCTATTCCAGTCATTCTTTTGCCAGTTTTTACTATTCCTAGATTGTCATTGTTTTTATATTGGTCAAAAATTCGGAAGCATTTCCAATATATATTATACCGCTATTAAAATTTTTAATTATGGGAAGAAACATATGACATTTATCGATACATCAATAATCGGAATTTTATTAACTAATTCAAACTAAGAATAGAAAACAGATGAACACAAGACAGATGGAATCATGTGAAACTTAAATTGACAATCAATTTGATGCCTTGGCAACAAATAACTCATCAAAGTCATTCTCTTGTGTCACGACACAAATACCAGAACATGCGTTTAAAAATTCCTTGCCGCCGTCAATCAAGAATTTAATTTGCAATAAAATAAATATAAACTCAATGATGATCTCACAACGTACTTTGACCGTGTTTTAATGATGCTGAGCCTTAATTAATGTTTTAATTTAGTCTTAAACTGTGTTTGGATAATATCAAACTTTGTACATAAAACGACAAATTAAGTACAGTTATCGAGAAATGGTAAACGATAAACTCATTAAGGTGAATACTTCAACTGAGTATGCTAAGACCGTCTCAATTCCAGGTATATCATAGATTTTCTAAGGTCTAAAATATACTGACGAGTTGGTATTTATAAAGGTTACAAAACCTTTCGAAAGTACTGTGGATAAAGTTTGGAGTGGTAATTAATAATAATGGCAGGGTATTAATTTGTAATTGTATAAACTTGAGCGTCTCGAGATTGTCTTACTTTAGCGTTAAGACCATCGGTTATTATTACATTAGATACCTTACGTGTGACGGTCAAGAATGTAACCAATGCGTCCATACGAAGATTTTGTACTAGTATTAGAGTAGTCATATTTACTTTTTGCTGTTCGCTTCTCGTTACGTCTACATGATGGTACAAGGGCCTAAGTAATAACACGTTATGCAGATGAGAATCGTAAAAGTGTAAAGATGTTAACTAAACCGGAGATAAATGTAACTGCAAAAGTAATTAATAGTAACGGTGAACGCACTAAATTGGTTCCGTTTTTGTATAAAGAGTGAATATTTAAATCGACATGTTTATGACGCTGTGATATTTATCGTTATTGAACTTTAAGTAAATATAAAGATCTGTACGTTTTATCTGCATCAGCGAATGGATATATTTCTTCGCTTGGATTGAAAGTGGTTTAATTTTTTTTGCCTAATAGATAGAATAGATTTGTATACGCAGAATTGGTAACGAAATAGTATTATTCGATATAATGCTACAAATTTTTAAAGAAAACAACGTGAAAACATCGTGAGGAAACTTACCACCTCGAAAAACTTCTCTAACGGGCGTAGAGTCTGCCAATCCGCACTTGGTCAGCGTGGCAGACCATGGGCTTAACCTTTATCATTCTGGGAAGAGATTTATACCCAACACCGGAATTATCAAAGATTTGACGTTGATGATGAGACTAATAAATTGTTATACTTGTCGTTTATCGGCTTCACTTGACTTTCAGGCTTTGATGGATGAAATGCGGAAAGCTGACAGTAAAAAAGCTTTAGCCCCTACTTAAAATAAGAAGAATAAAATTTGTCATGCTGCTTGGTCCGATAATGAGCACATATGTATGATCGCTTATTGTGTCAATGTCAGTTCAGCGCAATGTGCTTATAAATCGCGTGTTATTAGTGGACACGGACAAGGAGTATAGGACCAAAGCTAATAAAAAATATTTTATTCAATCCTACCCTTTTTTATCGCTTTTGAGACACATTTTTTCATACCCTTAAAAGGAAAACATTGAACATATATAAATATTTTATTCGACATTTATTAAGAAGAGTGAAAATATATTGGTACACATGCCTTAAGCACATTATGAAACACGCTAAGTTGTGCAGGATTCCTTACAATGTTTTCTTTAACCGTTAGAGCAAGTAATATTTTAGTAGGTACTTATTACGGTAATTTATTTCCATGAAATAATGTAGATTATAATGATTATTTCCGTATACAGTAAAGGCTTGCATCTTTGATGTCGTAGTGTATGAACGTTAATAGAAGAGCGAATGGGATCGGTCTGGGATAAATTATAACTATATGTTTACAATAGGTTCTAACTTTTCCAATGAATGGCTATTTTAATTATTAATATCTAGCACGAAATGTACTTTAAAATCTATTTACACTTCTAGAATCAAAGAACATTCTTCTATTGCGACTTCTTGAATTTAATTTTTATAAGTAATTTCAAACCATAAGGAAAGTTTAAAAACATCCGCGCAGGTATGAAGAATGTCATCATCATCATCATTATTATGCGTCCATCTCAGTCTCCTGCTGAATTCAGGTCTGCTCTAATGAAATCGATCGAGCCTTGTCTTCGGCTTGCCATATCTAGCTGCTGCCTGCAGCCTTTCGTATATATTAGATTTGTTAAAATGCTGCATTTCCATAGTAATTAGAATTGTAATAGTTCGCAGACCAATGTTAATGTATGGACAAACAGTTGATCTGATGTTGAGAAGAATTGAGTACATTTATTTTGTATAGAATTTTGTTGATACTTACATAGTCAAGTGTACACGTTTCAAATGGAAATGTTTCTAGCAGTTGCAGAGCAAAAGGAAGATCTATTTACTTAGACCAAATAGTTCAGGTATGAACTGATAGAGTCAGAACTCTCAGACATTGCCGTGCGTGTAGAGAGTGAAATGTAGAAGAAACACGATATCAAAAAAATCACAGTATCAAAACTGTTAAATCGAACGATTTCTTTATAAATTTTATCTTGATATTCCCAAGACCTGATGATCCCGGATACCCGATACCAGATTTCACACAAAACCGTCTGATAGCTTGAGGCCACGCTTTATTACATCCGCTCCAGAGTCCAACGCTCATTAGTGTATAACTTATTTGTTTTTCTAAGCCACTGACCTCAATAACGAAACTTGCAACATCATAGAGGCTGCAAGTAACGGAAACATTAGATCAAGTGATTCGTCGTTGTATTAAATTCTAATAATCTTGTTTATTCGGTCAAGGAGAAAGAGATGGATGTGATGATAATTTCTGTGACTGACTGGTCTGTTACTCGTCGTGTATATTCTCGAAGGGTACCTAGAGAAGTTTAGTACGCTCTCACGATTCTCTTGTTATGTTACACATCCCACCTTGGTATAGGAGGTAAGCCTGTTGCTATATACCGGGCACAAATCCGGACTCCGAGTCACTACTTAGAATTTAAAGTTAGAAAGAAAGAACAGTACCCGGGAATTAAACCTAAAATCTCACCCTAAGGAGTCACGTTTGCAACCACTAGACCAACAAGAGAGTCAAGATGTATTAATAAATTCGGTATAAATACTATTCATTATTACAGCTATCTTGCAACGCTTCAAAGCAATTGCTAAGAAGATTATGTATTTATTTGCATTAATTACTTTTACTACATAACTAAATTATCTTTGTATATATAAATTTATAATTATATTAGAGTACAACACTATTACAGAAAGAGAACGATTTTTCTATAGTTGGTAATTAACCCAACTTAAGATAATAATGGAGCTAGTTTTGGAACGAGCTTTGCTGGGAGTCTCTCTGAAGGATAGAATCAGAAATGACACTATCCGACAGAGAACCAAAGTCACCGACATAGCTCAAAGGATTAGCTCGCTGAAGTGGCAATGGACTGGGAATATCTGCCGGAGAACCGACTACCGGTGGAGTAGGCAAGTTCTGGAGTGGACACCGGGGCTCGGCAAACGTAGTGTAGGACGCCCTCCGGCACCGGGATGACGATCTGCGAAAGGCTGCAGGCAGATGCTGGATGCGACAAGCCGAGGACAGGGCTCGATGGCGCTCATTGGGGGAGGCCTATGTCCAGCAGATAACTGAGATAGGCTGATGATGATGATTAAACATACCAGTATATAATTATATAAATTGCGCATTTTCTGTCACATGATTCAGACATATATAACAACCCACATAATATCGCCAGATAATATATTCCATATAAAAAAATAGTATAACTTCATCTTTTATCTATGAATATATGTAAATTTTTAGTGTTGCTAGACAAATAACTATATTCGACAAACAATAACGTTTTGAGGGGAAATAACGTTTAAAACCCTCCATACTGGCGACATTTTATGATGTTATGATATGAATAAATTATATTTCTGATTCTTCCTTTGTAATATTGCATGAGGGTGCTTTCAGACCGGCGTATTCTCGGCGCGTATAGGCTCGCGTTGTGTCCGTACAGTGCGACGGTGGTATACACGCGAGCCGCCCGCGGCCCTCCCGCTCGCACTGCGCGGGGTGCAGCACGTGTGTTTACAGACAGCAGCGCGTGCACAGTAGTTGAAGTGCGAGCTGGAGCGTATGTATGTCTAAAGGAGCGTAGACGCGCCGTTAATACGCTGTTCGGGGAACGCCCTAATGTTCAATATACAGTTTGAGACTTTGAATGTCTTAACGGTCATTGAATTTAATTAGTGTATAGATATGTCGTAACTGTATTGTAAAAAAAACTGATACTTTATAAAATAAATGTGAAGCTTGATTCTTGTCAGCATAATATATTAAAATTATTGACTAATTCGTTAATATATAGTTTGTTTGTCTGTCCGTACGTTTACGGATAGGCAAATAAACTGGATATCTGTATGATTTCTACTATTATATCGTCATGCCAGATCCCTTACAAAGTAGACAGAGAGCGCCGAATGCCTTATATCTCTCTCCTCACAGACCTGGCATACTTCTTTTACATGATATTTAAATTTTTAATTGTGTATAATAATTGATAATTTGTATCCCCTAATTTTGTTTTCTTCTGTTCAATATAAAGTTTATCTATATTTCTCATGCATTATCAGTTAATAAGTTAATATTTCCGCGGATTTTCATTTCCATTATACTGTTATAGATTTTTTTTATAAATAGCAATATTTTATTGGTTACATAAATATAGTACCTAAGTACCTATATTATTGATATGTCTGATATGTGTTGAGAATAATATTATATGATTGTGTGTTGTAACTTTGATGGATTTTGGTTGAAGCTAGGAATAAAGTTTTATTTTGATTTTAATGTTTAAGCTAGGGACGAGGTGACGCACAACTGCGGCTTATACTGGAATAATAACAAAACACAATTTGTCAATTCAACTTTCCAGAGGTGTATACATTTCCAGCAGCTACTATGCTGGCAATCTTTTTTCACCTTTTCTATGTTCATTAAAGTTATGATACATGTTCGTCGAATTATGGTATTTATAACCTGGATTTCATTTAGGATGTGTGCTACTGTCGTTCGTACGCCGAGGTGGGATTCGCCGCATAGGTGCGAGTTTGCGGGCCTCGAGGATTCCCTCCTTACCCGGGCAGTCTCAGGGGGTCAACTGCACCCCGGTGATCTCACCCCGTCGT
>DWMG01000788.1:0-17495 GCA_018244855.1 Elbella merops
TTATTGTATCATGACGCCATTTTCCTTATGGGATAAGCAGTCTATAATTTATTTTTAAAATGACTAAGTTTTAATTTAGTATTTAAAGGAATAGGATCTAAATATGCAATATACAGTGATTCGTAAAGCCAGCTAAAGTCTTCTGCTTTGACTGCCTCGTGGGTTGGAAAGGACTCTGCCGAGCAAAGGGTCCTAGACGGCAATAAATAACGGCCGAGCGGGGATGCAAGCTGTATATAAACCAAGTGTCTTATAATATGGGGCTTGTTGAAGTCTATATAGTGGTACAGTTAACAAAAGAGTGTTAGATACTCAGATGTCAGACGACATTAAATCGACACCCGCAAACATTAATAAGATGGCAGAAAGAGAAGAAGGACGAAAACTCAAGGAGACAAAGAAGACGGCTGAAGAGAATAAATAGTTCCATTGTCACTTCAACCTCACACTAGTTTGTGTATCGGTCTCAGATCTTATCACCTGGCAGGCGCCGGCGCGAATTAGTTCAGTTATTCCAAGCATCACTGTTTGTAGATCGTTAACACACTTAGAAAACAAGCTGCAGCTCTAATTGACGAGAAAATTACTGGTATTTATGTATACGTGTATAATAATTCTATCGACTGTCTCGTTGGTGGAGTGGTTACGTGCTCAACTGCTGTTCAAGAGGTTCTGGGTTCGATCCTCGGGCCGGGTACCGTTGGGCTTTTTCAAACTTGAAATTCCCAGTAGTAACTCAAATGTCAGTTTTGTGCCAATTTATGGCAATTTTATGGTAATTAATTTTTGGCAATAGGTGCACCCCCCATTCCATGCTGGGACATGTAGCGTCATAGGTGATCTGTGGGAGAGGACTACACTGATCTGCCTACCTCTTCAGGGAAATATAGATGTTAGCATTTTTTTAATACTATTAAATGATGTATAATCGGTATGTATTCATTTAACCGCTAAGTAGGTAATCGCACTTTCATCATGTGTTCATGTGACGCGTGTGGTAGGCAGGCTGAGCCAATCATTAAGCATACATTCTTTACAGTGTAAACAATGATAAATTGCTGAATCATTGTTTAAACTATTCTACAAATATTTTGAAGTTTCTATATATCTCAATAAAAATCTATTCTGTATCGCAATTCTTTGATATGTTATTATAAACTTTGGAAATTCAGCTGTTTTCTTTTCTGTTTTTCAAGTCCTGTTTTCCCTTCGAGGCTTTCTATCCCAGGGGACATCTGTGCTACGTACATTGCCACTTTCTTATTGTAGGATTTTATATTGTTCATGTTTTTCAGAACAATGCAAAAATAATACATGACATGACGTACCCATTTCTCTATTGTTTCGCTAGGCTTTTTGCTAAGCCGCTGGTGGTGGGATTGACGCCCAAGAGACGAATATTTGTACGAAGAAATATTTGTTTGTTTTGTCACGAGTGCATACAATATATTTGTATAAGTATGTACTTATATTTATAATACAGTTATCGTCTGTCTTAGTACTATGGCTCATGCTCGACATAATTTGAAATCAATTGGCCGCATGTGGACATGTCCTAAAATCATTATTATTAATTTGTAATCACCTTTGGTCCCTTACGGGGTAGACAGCGGAAACTGAATGCTACATATCGCCTTTCTAACCTAATAATATATTTTCCCATATATTTTCCAATTTGTAATGACTCAAAGCATCTTATTTACTTACATCTCTCTTCATTGGCTTAGTAACCGAGCTCGCGTTGCATACGTACGTTACTCCGCTCAGATCCACGAGTATCTATGTGTCTTGTGTTACGTGTCTGTGTCTTGTGTTACGATGGAAAACAACAAATGGTTTCCTCATGCTGTTTGCGTGTAGCCGACTTACGGATCTTAACGCGTCAACGTTATCGCGACCAGCTGTCACAGTTATCGCAGCGATCTGATTGTTTTGTATCTCGCGTTGATAGCGAGAAAACCCGAATATTTACGTGTATATGTTGACTGTGCGTGTGTGTGTCTCTCTCTTTTGTGTGTATGTATCTTTGTGCGTGTGTGCCTGTATCTCTAAATGTGTGTGCGTGTGTTTGTGTGTGTGTGTGTGTGTGTGTGTGTGTGTGTGTGTTTGTGTGCGTGTGTGTGTGCATGTGTGTGTGTGTAAGTTAACTAAGTCGCGACCAAGTTTGTTCAGATAGAAAAAAATAATGTGGGTAGGCATCAAATATTTTAACGAGTTTCACGTGTTTTAATTGCGTTGATAACGAAATTAGATAACTGTATATAGGTTGCATGTATTCACGTTCATGCAACATGGATACATTTAGGTAAAATAATCTTTTTTATTTATGGCAACTCCAGTGTGAATTTCTCTTTCCCGCCTTTTTACTCTGCCCTCGGCAGTCTAATAAGTTATTTACTGATTGTCATCTTCATATCAGACAAGCTTACGTTCATTTTATCGACGTGTCCTTCGACTCGTCGCAGGCTTAAACATTTCAGATGGCCTTCGATTTACAATTAACTAACTTATATCTATAAATTTTTGAACTTTCGGGTAGAACCAAATTACAGAGGGTGTGGTGCTATTATGTAGTATTTAATTTATTTATCATCAGCCTGTTTCGGCCCACTGCTGTACCTACTCCACTTCTCTAATAGCAGGCCGCTGAGCGCGATCTTCTGCTTTTCGTCTCCAAGGACTGTCAGCCACTTTACTTATATCGTAACTCCCACTAACTGGTAGACGTTAAACGCAACGTTTGCAAAAGTGAGATCCCCGCAATATTATATACCATTGCTATATGTATTATTCATTATTGACAGAAAATAAAATTCTTAGTAACAGTTCGGAGTCTGAGAGTTTACCCGATGCATGGTAATAGGATTACCTCGTTTTATGTGGGATGCATAACATAAAAAATGTAACTTGGGAACTCTGCACTCTTCTGCTTACCGCTTCGAGGTAAAACCAAATGTCTGTTGTCTCACGACATTTATTATACACCTAGCAATGAATATAGCTGACCGTATTGTCGCTTCAGCAACGAGCTGATTACGATTTCTCGGTAAAACTATTATTTCAATTCGTTAATCCCTTCTTAGAAATGCTTGTGACCGAATTATTGCTACAATAACAAATTGAATACAAATTTATTATAAAAGTTATGTTTAATCGAGTTGCGACAATTCACTAATGTACTAGTTCTTGTTTGAATAAAAATAGTAAATAAAGACATGTATTGGGACATCCCATACTGCCTTCTGATTTTAAAGTAGGCGCGACGAGAGCCTATGTTATAGAAACCATAATGTACTGTATACACACACATATCGATAATAAGTATATCATGGAGACCTGAAAAAAATTGGCTGAAGTCTTTTTTAAGCTGCACTACTGTACACGTGTCTCCCCCGTGGGGAAACCTGAATCATAGTCCGCCACACAGCTTAGCTGCTCCTGATTAATGGCCGACCCATCTGTAGCATAATGCTCTTCGATCATAGAAATGTTTGTGAATAATATTCAAATATCATTTATTTTTATTTGCATTAAATATCAATCATACAAGACGCGACCACGGCTAGCGTTGCTAAACTTTAACGATTATTCGCAACCCAAAACTATGTCCCAGCAAGGTCCCAGCCAGAAAGTGCATAGCCGTAAACGATTTTTTTTTTCTTTGTTTCCATTTGCCATATGATTTGTTGTATCGATTCTTGAATTTTCTGGAACTTTTATTGACGAAAGTATCTCATAATCCTTCTACATTCCCTGTAGGTTTATATAATTTGCTCCCTGTTTCATTCACTTAATGTACGCTGACAGATAAGTAGCTCATGAAAATGGCCTGTACAGATACGGGCTGATGGCGAAGTCAAAAAGCCTCTAAAACCCGCGTCCGTCATATATGAGATCGACGAATGTAGAAGCCCGATAAGTCTTTAAGGACAAAGATATTTGGCACTCGGTCCTTTTACCTACCCTGTAAAGATCTGGTGTGATGATATAACAATAATAATTGTTGTCTGCCATTACTTTGAATATACCGACCAATCAGCACTTGGACCTACACAACTACATTCCATAACAGAGACCATTACAATTTAAACACATTGACCAGATCACATCGACTTACTCATCAGTGAAATTAGTGTGATGACTATTCTCGACGACTATTCCAACGTAGATCGTTCTACTCCAGCCTCAGCAGTGTCGCCACGCGTCAGTGGGCAAGACTGTGACGGGGTACACCGTCAGATCGCACGTCACCAGAAGACAGTAGATCTAATTTTACTATATCCACGCAGCGTCTGCCAACATTTTCGCTTCTAAACTGCGCTCCTCAATACATCTGTTGTATTTTTATACGCTTTGTTTGTGTACGCGTATGTTTTTATAGGCCGTCAAATGCGGTTCTGACGTGAAAATGTTTATTATGTCATCGTCGTTGGTAGTATGGAGGTAGATATCTGAAGTACCACATACAATTTGTTTGTATCTATTTATCACACACTAGCTTTTACCCGCGGCTTCGCTCGCATTTATGCCATTAAATAAGTGTCAGTACAATTGAAATGAATCAATATGAGAACTATATTTTAATGCTTGGCTGGGATTATCAATTTTTAAAAATTATTACATATGATGAGGTTTCGAATATTTTAAAATATAAATTAAATATATATTAAATTATTTATATTAAATTTATATTTTTATTTAATTATTATATATATTTATCAAATTTTATTACGATCGAAATGAATCAATATGAGAACTATATTTTTTTGACTGACCATTTTTTTTATCTTACATAAAAAATATGTTTTTTTTTACAAAAAAGTATCCTATGTTACTTCTAATACCTCCAAGAACATGTGTACAAAATTTCATGATGGTCGGTTGAGTAGTTTTCGCGTGAAACCGGAACAAACAAACTTACATTCGCATTTATAGTATTAGTGGGAGACATAAAAATATACGTACGTATTTATTACAAATACACAGTAAGTACAGGTGAAACGTAACGTTCTTTATGACTACCTCTAATCCTATTTACTGATGAGCTTGAGTATATAATAATATAATATATATAATGCCAACCCGCACTTGGCCAGCGTGGCAGACTATGGCCTTAACCCTCTCAATATGAGAGGAGGAGACCCATATTCCAACAGTGGAATTATAATGGGTCGAGCTTGAGTATCGACGAATAAAATTTATATAAAAACTTACTAAACTTTAAGTATCCTATATTAAAATTGGAAACCCTTTTTACTGTTGAGTTTTCACATAGACCTATTACATTACCTAAACGCAATAACTTGCTCGATCACTAACATAAGCGCGCATCTCTTCGTTTCACAGTATCTGGATAGAAAGCCTGGCGTGGTACCAAGGAGAGACCACCGCGTCAGCCGGCGAGGTTGTGACGTGGTGTGGCTCGTCACTTCTGACATTATCTAATTTTATCATCGCCGCGTATTCAAAATGCAGACGTTGTAAGAGTACTGTCGGTAATTGATAGTCTTCCCACGTTTTAGATGTTTAATTTGCAAACAATATTAGTGGAGGGCAGAAAATCGCGTGTTTCGCGGTTAGTAGCGAGAGAGAATGTTAGTTAGTAATCTGTGGGTGATGAAGAGGAAGGGAGGGGGGGAGGGTTGCGTTTCTTTATCCTATTCGTTTTCATGAACAAGTACGTACATTACAAAAACAGAAAATTTTCCGACAATCCGAATATAGCTATCTACTGATCTATATTAACGCCGATCACATAGAACATCTCTCTCTTCAAGTTACAGGAATATTTGTTGCTCAGTACTTATTTCAGGCTTATTAGCTATACTAATGAATGTCATTTAATAAATGTCTTCTATGTTTTTACAATTATATCCGGTACTGGCCATAACTTTGACCTTAACCGGAAAAGCTCATTTTAACGTCTCGTAAATACGCTGTAAGTCTGAGTGTGGCATGTTGGAGTGTGGCGTGGTCTGAGTGTGACATAAACGTTCTGTGGCTGTCTGCCAATCGTGTTATGAAGCTTTGAACAATATTAGATGTTATTAAAAATCTACAAATTGGCACTGGAGCTAGCGACCATTAAAATAATAATGTTGAGAGTTTCGGGTTGACATGGAAAATGTTCAAATATCGATACACGCATGTTTGATACCCTTAAATATTATAAACACATTAAAAATCCTTCTAACCAGGAATCGAACTGGGGACCTCATAGTCGTGATCTGCTATTGTAAACCATTGTGCTCTTCGATCAGGTACACATGTATAAACAAGTATATCTACGAACATGATAACTGGTAGTTCCTTCTGAATAGTTGTAGTACTCGACGAATGGTCAATAAACGATACAACGATAGTTTTAAAGGACGGGTTATTTGTGCTTTTATTAGTTGATCGAATGCCTAAGAAGGATCTCCATTCCATGTCGCACGCGCACGGAAAAACTAGAGTACGAGCCAGACCTTGGAGGACCGCCAAGATTCGCACTTAATGTGGATATAATCTTATTTTCTAGCCTGGTCAACTGTGCTTCGAACTTCCTTTGAATTTAATAAGCTTTTATTATTGTAATGATCAGATTTTATGCATACCCAGCAAAATTTAATACATTTCTCAATGACTCAATCTTATTACTGAAAGCTGTAGGTACCTACTAGGATTCATCTTTTCAAAAATTACCAATTTGAATCCCGAAGTTGCTAATTGATTGCTATTCGAAACCCAAAATCATAAAAAACTGAAGCGTAATACACTAAATGATCAGTGTAAAGATGTTCCTTTTAAATGTATATTATACTCGTACGTGTGTGAATTTAATATGCAATTGCAACGGTCAGCGAGAGATAACGCTGCATTAGAAGATGACGCGCTTGTTGTAGCTCACATAAATGCGACACGAACAGCAATTACGGACACCGCACACGTGTTCCGCCGATGATTACAACCATTCGCGGACTTGGGTCTGCCGTTCTACCTTTAGAACCTTCTATAAATAAATCATAAGTTTCGTATTATGAAGAATATGTACTGCGAATCTTGAACGACGCAGGCGCCAAAGGAGGCCAAGATTGACTTATTTTCACCAAACAGGTTAGAAATTGGCTGATCGGGGAAGCAGTTCTGTCTCCGAAACCTGCCTGCCTGTATGAGAGTAATTAATGTATACGATGCACATGATGTCTGCAAGCATAGAAATATTTTCTTCCTATGCTCTCTGCCTGTCCTGTAACAGATCTGGCGTGAGGTTATATTTAATAATAAAGAAATTAAATTAACGATTCCAAACATTTTTAAAAGGTTTCATCCCATTAAGAAAACAAGTATATTCCATCTGTAATGAGTGATGTTTGGATTAATGTTAATGAAAACAGAAGGTTTTAAACTGCAGAACAATGCAATCTACATTTGTTTTTATTGCCTCCTAAGTAATTGCTTTTGGCATTCAACCAGCGGTTTAATGATAATTTCAAAAAGGTTCATAAAAATTTGGGCACCCTCAAAGATGTAATGGACGTGTATTCCATACAGAAAACGAATTTGTCAGAAATTGAAATATAAACGTTCGTATAAGTGTCGTAAACAAAAAAGTATAAAATAAAAAGTCTTTATTGTTTGTGAATTTAAAGTAGGGACCTTAAACCTTTAATCCACGAGATAACTTAGTTGTAATGTAACCTTTGGTTGTCTCTCCATCGATCTGCATGTTTCATTCCTGTTCTAGTCCCATTTTACCTTTCAGTGCTTTAATTATTTTGTTATTGACCCAAATTTTCAAAGGATGTGCATGTATTCAAATATTTTTCCCGATGTCTCCTAATATGAGAATGTATATACATAGGTATGTATGATGATGATGACCTTGACAAGTATATATCAGTGACCAGTTGTTCTATACCCATCAGGCTATATAACAAAGTCCTCACAAGGCCTGTTTGGCCCGATGTCTTTGACCACTTAAATTTTTTTAAACAAAGAGACGTGAATAAATGAGCACATATACCCCGATCATGGAACTGCAATTGATCGTATACGCCCAGAAGATACACTCGCGATACGCAGCAGAACCATAACAAAGTATACGTCACTGCGTATTTTCGTGGTTTACGTCCGCGAACCTTGGTGCGGCCACCCGGTGTGTGTCTGTACGTATCTGTGCATTAATTTTAGATTCAACCCTAACCGTCTGCCGTCTGGCAGAGCGATACCAATCACCTTTGCCTGCTCGCTATTTTAGAGTTCGCGCGGCCGGCTCACCACGCGTTCGTCTACGCTATTTCTTAGCCACAGTCTGTCTCTATTACGTGTAGTATACGTGAAGAGGACAGATTAATAAATAGTAAATTTTCCTTCTTCTAGGTGCTCCAGATAAGTGCGAAAAGGACAGTACAAATGTGTTTGGCGAATGAGTCGGATCGGAATTGCGCGCCAGAAAAACGTATCAAACAAACATGGCGACCGACGCGAGTGTTTTAACGTTTTCCCGCGCGTTTTGTTTTCTTTTTAATTGTTTGTGACTTTGTATTCTGCCACGTTTGGTCTTATCCAGTACTTACCAGTATTATTCGGTGCAAGAACTTTGAAGACGATACAAGAAGTGCGGTTATAGTAATTAGTAGTGTAAACATTACAAAATGACAGTGATTTATCAGTATTTTTGAAATCTGTGATTTTATGTATTCCTAAAGTGTTCGGTTATGTTGTTTATTTTCGAGGCCATATTTTTAATCTGTAGGTATTCATACATTACCAATAAACATTTTGTGACATACTGTCAAAATTAACGCGAATGGTCTACGCAGCCTACGCATTCATGTCAATAAGAATTTATAAAACATTGTCAGCATTTATTATGGTGTGATTTTCTGAAACACATAATTCACTTTTATACTGGCAACATTATTAAAGTTTTAAACCGCCTCATCGCTGGACAAATTTATAATGTTATAAAGTTGCGACAATTGGATATGCCTTCTACATGACGAGAAGCTTCATTTTAAAACGAAAACATTCCAAGCAATATCAGTGGTAAATGTTGATTCAGTAACGATGATGGGTTTAAAAAAAACCGAAGCGACCACCAAGTAGGATGTAGCGTCATCAAAATTGCAGTGGAAGCGCATGCGCAGGCGTTGTGTCATTTAGTCCCGTCTCACGCGGCAGCTCGCGACTGGGGGTCGATGCACCATCGCGACTAGCACAATTGTTACAGATTAAACGACTTCATTGGGCGTTGATGAAACGATCTCTTTAGAGTCCGTCACTTGGCTGATACATCTTATCTTAGAACATCCCCACAAAATGCCTGCGTAATCATAGCCAGTAGGCTGCTAAACTAAATTATGTACTCGTATGTATATGATACTAGCTGTGCCCGCGGTTTTACCCGCGTGCAATGTAAAAAAAATCGCAGATAAGATAATTGACAGTACTTTAGCACGGGAAATATTTTTAACTATTTTTTCGTTCGGTATTAATATGTAGCGGTTTTCGTGGCAGCGCGTCGTAATATAGACAGTCAAAGCGATGATTTATTTTAATTTTTCTTATGTCCTATCTAAACTTCCGAATAATGTAGGTACTAGAAAAGACAAAGTTTATCTTTATAAAATTGTCTTCAATCGGGATTTTTTTTGTAAATTTATGCGCGTCCTCGTTGACCTCAGAACCCACCGAAGCGAGCAGCCGAGTTTAAAACGACTAGGCTATCGCTGCGTATTAAGATACATTGAGAGTAGGTAAAAGCGGCGGTTGCGGAACAAACGGTCCTATCAGATCTGACAGGACAGACATTCATGAGCTTGGCGCGATTATCTGATACCGATGGGCTTAACATCTTATCTGTAGACGATGTATATCTGAACTTTACACAGCAAAGTGCTCAAACGAAAACAATATCTAAGCTTATTTGTCACTTGAGTGGTTTATATGTACTCTATATGCGTAAGTTTCAGAATATTAAAAAATTATAACATCCATAAACAACTTTCGTATTTAAAGCTCTGCTAAAGTTTTGAGTGTAGTTCATAATTCTTGTATGATGGTGGTATGGGAGTCCAAGTTACAATTAAATGACACTAAGCCGATCGAGAAAGAGATCCTTACATCTGTGGGCATAGAGAATTAGCTAATATAGTTGCTGTAAGTTCAGTTAGTATCTGACTGATATCTCGTCTCTACTCGACACGTGGACATAGCCACACCCTTCAAAATGATTCATAAAATTTAAAATAACAATTGCATCGAGATAAAAATGGGTGTGTCGACGACATTATTATCTTGCATTCATTCCGAAACGAACTCCCTTGACAGAAATATTTGGGGCTTACCATATCTTCAGACATCTTTCGGATCTTAAGAATTAAATACCTACCGTCTGCTATTTGTCTTTGTTGCTGAACTTTCGAGATTAAAATTTAGAAAAATAAGTATTATCTATTGTACAGACGAAAACACTTGAACCGACTATTTTTGTCGCATTGTAATATTTTTTCGCTTGTGCACTTTGCCAATTTATCTTTGTACACATTCCACCTCCATCAGTATTAAGGGCAACATTTCTATTAAATATGGACAACTTACACACACTCATCTGATCCTAAACTAGGCGGAACCTCTACAATACTGACCAATTTGATAAAATATTGTGATATTTGTAATCCGTGGACATGGGTGTACAAAACTCTAATTGAGGCCCCTGTCTCTTAAGACGTCAATGCCAAAGAAACCAAAACTAAATACAAGTTGACTAATCTCTTGCAATATAGGAACACTACATTAAATTATAGTCGGACAGGGAGAGATTCGACAGGGAGAGGTTGCCTACTTTTACTGGATAACGTGGCACTTGATGAATACTTGTGTAGACTTATATTATTCTAGGTTTGCCTTGTGTTGTTTCGGGATAAGACTATTTTCCGACCCGATCATGAAAAGTTTATTGAGAAAATAGAAAAGGTTCTGCGTGTGTTTAACTGTCGCACGGCCTTAACATGTTACTGTAAATTATTGCTGTTATTGAATGCTCTTTAGTTACCCTTTTTTGAATTGAAATTTTACAGTTAAACGGCCCACCTGATGTTAAATGGTCACTGTCACCTATGGACATCTGCAACATCAGAAGAGTTAGCGATGGGCTACCTGCCTTGAAGGAACGTGCAAGCGACAGTCATAAATAAACTCTACCAAGCAAGGACTCGTGCAGCTGACGTACACAAATTTAGTCTCATATTTCCAAGGGATACCAAATCATCCATAAAACCTCCAGCAGTGTTGTTATTAATTAACACGCGATTATTAAAGTAACCACGGTTCGAATTCAAGGCGCTTGCGTTTCGATCACGTCCGTGGTAAGCGCCGGGCGGTAAGACCGAAATTCCTTTAATCGCTGCACAGTATAGAATTTCATGTTAACCGTTCATTTAATCCAGTCTGCTCATTTAGCACGCGAGGGAGTTACTAGGTTATTTTTTTATGTTGTTTGTATGAATAAGTGCGTGATTGTCTCATTCTTTTATCTTATACGAGATTTTTAGTGTTCTGTGAACGAGTACGAATTTTTATATCACATGACTTAGCTGTAACTACACGAACGTTTGAAATATATAGGCATAAAGGAGACATACTGTTTAAAAAATCCAAATTTTTATTTCAACTTTACATCTAAAATAAATTTGTAAAAAAATATTATATAAGATATATTATTAATTTATTATTAAAGTTCGAACATCATATAATTGTTATAAATATTCTAGCTGCTTCCAAAAAATTTACTGTTAATTTTTCATTAGTATGTATTCCTATGTATATATACATATACAATATACATTATCATCATCCCGTCATCATCCATTGCTGGACATAAGCCTCTCCAACAGCACACCACTGAGCGCGATCTTCAGCCCTTCGCATTATTTTATGTGTTATGCATCGAAGCAATTCACTTATGTTTCTTTGAAATAGACCGGCTAGTTTTATCCGAGGTCCTTCTTCATGAGCTCCCGTCAATCGCAGCGAGATCGCTCGCTCTCAACATTGTTCTCATGTAGAGAAAGGTCGTCATTGTACTACGAGTATGATTGTTTTTGATAATAGAAATTGTTTTTAATAATAGATAATTGTTTTTCTTGTAATGCCTGTATTGCCTTTCAAAACATAGTTTTTAATCTTAATATATTATTAAGATCTTATCTATATAAATCATAACATAGGAAGTATATTTAGGTAAAAATATTTTCCTTATCATCAAACCTTCATTGTTCTTAATAAAATCAAGATTAAAAAGTAATAAGCCGGGGCGGGACTGTCCCTGTCTTTTGATAGCATCGGTGTGATAAAAGAACTTATCAACCGATGATTCTGAAGGAAGGAAAACGTCTGGGACGCTTGCATCACTGATGCATGCGATTTTCAGAGGCAATTTACCTGTTACATACCTGATAGAAGTGACATGCGCGGGCGCCGGCTCGTATCACGCCGCTATCAAGCCTCAGTGTCACTCAGAACGCGGTCGCGCGCGGACGTGCGTCCCGTCCGCTCCAACACGTGTTTATGTGAGTAAATAAACGTGGACAATAAATTGTCAATTGAGAACCAGGCGGTCCGTGTTGTGTGTGCTTGGTGTTACATTGGATTGCTCGATACGGCGTACGGAGGGCTTTGCAATCGGTACGATCCGACATGCCATTGTTTATTCTGACGTTTCCAATTTGAATTTAGATATACATACATGTATAACGATCGAAAACATTGACTTTTTTCATAAACAAATGTTTGCGACACGCAAGTCGGCTCTACAGCGGTCGTATGCAGATAGACGGACACACGTCAGCACATGTCACTCGCTAGTGTGTACATACATTAACTGAAAGTTAGCGTAAACACGTTTTTCTGTAGCACAAATAGATGGAGCGATTTGAGTACATTATGCTCTTACGAGTGTGGTGATGGAGGCTCTAGTTCTCGGAATGTACGTTAATTGCAACACTTCGTTTTTAATTAATGCCGGTGGAATGCGCATTTTGCATGTATTTTGGTTTTCGGTATGCGTCTATTTTTTTATTATTGGATATGTCTTTTTAGGATTTTTATTTAAGATGGCTGTAGTTACGAATTTTTAAAATGTTTAAAACGTAACATCACCCTTGTAATCCCCGAAGCGGCAGGGGCAGAGGGGTGCAGTACACCTTCACGTTTCACGAGTTACGTTTAAGTCCCATAAAATAGGTGGTGAGCTTATTGCCATGTTTAGATGAAACAATTTTATGTCATACTCTGTTTCCTGTCAAATTATAGAAATTTAAATTGACAGCTAAGACTATCCTGTGCATTACTTTATTTGCTGATAATTGATTGAGGGTTAATAATGTTAATTATTTACATTTTGCTCTATATTTTTAAAGAATCACAGTATCACAATCCCCCCCCCCCCCCTCTCCGCCCTCTTCACTCTGAATAACTCGTCTAAAAACACAAACCTGATTTATATAAAAAGAGTATATAAAAAGGGCTACTGAAATTAAATTTGCCTATTTCAATAGAAAACTTAATTTAATGGTAATAATATTATACATTTACACACGTGTACGCGAACATATATAAGTCATTGTTTTCAATAGCTTTTATGACTACCATGATAAGTTTCATTTAGACTTGTTATATTGAGATGACAGATTGTATGATGAAACATATGTCAGTTTAATTAATAGGTGAATTTGGTTTAGATCTACTGTAATTATGACAAAATGCTAAAATGTATTAGATACTTGTTTTGAGAAAACAAATATGTAGAAAAAAGACATTTACAATACAAATAGACAGTTTCATTATAGAAATAGATAGTGGGTATGTATGCCGTTAAAAGGCCCAGAACCTTCGCCCCATACATCTCAGGAAGATAATTGAACCACAGCACAATTCATATGTTTATGTCATAATGATCTATGAACACAACGTTATGGTAACTCCGACGTCATCTTTCTAATAGCCATTGTGAATACGACACTCGCCACTCGCGAACTATTAAATACGTTAACGAGGCAATCTCAAAGCGTGCGTATGTCGGCCCATCAATGAACGGGAATGTATCGGACATGCTGTTCCGTTTGCCGACAATTATCGATCTTAAGTCGTGAGATATACGGCTTAAATTCCACTGATTTGATTGATATATGTTTGGTATAATTTTCTTGAAGGATTCTATTTTGCGTGTTAATATATAAATAAAGACGGTGCAGAATTAATAAAAAATCGCCGGCATCGATGCGAGCGTATCTCGGCTCATCAATGAATTGGAATGTATCGGACATGCTGTTCCATGAGCAATCAAAAACCAATCTTAAAATGAAGGCTGTACGGTGTAAATTTAATTGGCACTTTCGATCTAATTTCTTATGGGCTCGAAGCATAGTGATCTTTGGAACTCGGTAGTCCCTGCAAACCTTGTAAAGGACCTGATGTAACTTTATAATGATAATTTCTTTAAGCATCGCTTAATAGACCTTATAGTACACATAATCATCAGCCTATCTCAGTCCACTGCTGGACATAGGCCTCCCCAAAAGGGGGTTTAAGCCCGTAATCTCCACGCTGGGCATGTGGGTTGGAGATCGAAGAGTACAGATACAAACAGTTTATTAATACACTATCAGCTGAATTGATTATGAAAAACCTAGAATAGTAATGATAATTTTAAATCAATTTTACCCGATCGTAATAAGGTTCTCATCATCATCAGCTGACAACAGTCTACTAGTGGACATAGGCCTCATCCAAGGTTCTATCACTTTCAAGGATGAGTTTAGAATTGTAGTGTTATACTTACCAATAATTAGGGGAATTCGTATAAAAATATATTTATTTATCTAAGACAACCCCTCTCATTCTGAGACGAGACTCATGTTCCAACAGTGGACTAATAAGAGGGTCGAGAAAAAAAAGAAAAAAAATTTAGGATCACATAAAAAGTTTATGTACTAGTATATATGGTATAGATAGATATGTATCTAATTGAATTAATAGATAAATTAATGTTTATCTATACCGGTTTGAGAATTAATTGATATATTACAGTAATATTGTCATTGAAGCGAAAATTTAATGTGAAAGTGAACGATTCGAAATATATATAAGTTGTATTTTCGTTTTACAATGTTGAAGTGACATTCGTTAGAGAACGTCTCGAAGAAGTCTAGAATTCCTCGCAATGCTATCCTTCTCTTTTACGACAAGTGATATTTAATATTAAAATCGTACATAACATGTTCAGTCAAAAGTACTCGGTAGGATTTGAACCCCAAACTTCTGAGGTCAAGATTGAAAACGTAAGCTATCGGGGCTATATACATATCTAAATGCCCTGGCCACTGATTGGCAGTAACCGCAGCAAGTGATGCAATAAGCTACGAACCTCAACTCTAATGACCAGCGAGGGAATACCCTCGAAGTTATTGCCCATGATAATGGGCAATAACTCAATTTAATAGCAGGGGCCCACGTCCAGCAGTGGACTGCGAAACTCCAATCTCTCATGAGATTGTTCAAAATGCATGTATCTGGTAAATGTATAGGATTTTTTCTAAAAAGAAAAATATAATTTGCCTAATATTTTTATTTAGGACTAATCAAGATTACTATTTAAGATTCCTAAGTAGACTAGAATTACAGTGAAAAGTAAACAATAAAATATTTAAATCTTTACTACTAAGTTTCATGAAAGGACAATCATTCTAATGCAGTCAAGAGAGTTCAGTTTAGTTGCATTAGGCCATATTTTAGTGAACCTTTTAATTGATTAAATACCACTTTCTGCAATTTTCCTTCTTTTTTTGCGAAAAAAATTACGTGATATTTGCCGAGACCTAAATCTAAAACTATATGGGACTCGTCTTGTACCCCCTCCCACCGTTCAACGCCTCACGTAATTAATGGACACTCACGTTTACGTTCAAAAATCGAATAAGTGGTGAGCCTATGGCCATACACCGGACATAGATTCAAACTCCGAGCAACTACTAGAAATGTCTAATAAAAAATCTAAGTAAATTCATTAGTGGCCAAAGCGGCATTTGCATCCAAGACCTCTGGATTAGCCGTCACACTTGCAGCCACTCGACCAACGAGGCACTCATAAGTACATTAATATAGATTTAGTATGGTATGTGCGCGTTAGTTGAGCATGAAATATATTTCAGTTCCGCCATTGTTCTGCGCTACTGAAACGCATTAAACAGCCGTAAAGACGCGCAATATATTCGTAACTCCTAGATATATACGCTCGCTGGAACATTATACCTAATAATAAGCCCTGTTAATTGTAACTGATGTACAATATTAAAATTATCATCAAAAATTTCTCATATTCTATATTTTCTAATCTCAAAATCGATCATCATCAACCCCTAATCTCGTTCCACGATCGGAAGAGTTCTTTACAGAAAGAGAAGGGTGAAAACTAAAGGAGGATTAACTCTGCAAAGCTGGACGCGATTTAGACGGCTCCAAAGCTACAACTTGGTAAAATACTGAGCGATATATTTAATCAAATTATGAAAAAACAAATGTATTATACGTACTTAGTATAAAACATAACGAATTCTTCAGGTTCCACAGACATACGGGTGTAAGGACTTCAAAAATGGCAATGGAATATATGTATTTATTTATAGGTGTAGCTCTCATTAGCCGTCCTCGTATGCATGTGATAACCTACATACTCGTACAAACAGATAACATTTATGATCCGTATGGTGCATAATTACAGTGTATTTGGCGTTTGATGCCCTCTGCCTACCCCGTAAATGACCTGGCGTGACGATATAATAGTAAAAACTTTTTGAAATTTTGCAATGATTATTTATTTCACAATCAGGAAGTTCATAGTTGCCAAGGAATCATGCTATGAGCCAGGTCCAGGTGCAATCGATCTTTCCATATACGAGTGTTGTCATTATCATCACCCTGTCCCAGTCCGCTTCTGGACATAGGTCAACATAAAAGCCTGTTATCGTAATTATTAAGTATTTAATATGGCGTCTTTTCGCTTGCATATACATACATTAGGCAAATTAATTTAATATAAGTGATGAGTAAGGTCTTTCTTTATATTATTGATCATCATCATCATCAACATTTTTATTATTCCACTGCTTATTTGTGGTCATATCGTTTGACGAACATTGTTTATCTCTATTTATCCAACGCGATACAGTTCTCGCCACATGTGCCAGTACCAAAACGTGAAAAGGCCCTAATTGACAATTCCGTAAACGAGTTTAATTAGGGATAAAATAAACGAGCCACATGCATCTGGCGGAGGATGTCGGCATGATGTATGAATTAACGAACAACGTAACTACGAATACACGCCTGTATCGCCCCAAGCGGTAAGCAGAGTGTAGCGCGCCCGCTTTGCATTAGTTATGTTATAGGCCCATGACAGGCGAATAGGGGGTCAGCCTGTTGCCTGACACAAATCCATATAACGAATTACTACT
>DWMG01000789.1:0-17494 GCA_018244855.1 Elbella merops
TAAAATTGTTACAACAACAATCAATGCTAAAATTGGTACCACATAGCAAAACGTATATTCCATATTAGCGCGTCCAACAGGTACCGTCGCCGTCGAGTCCCGGGTTGTGTGCAGGGGCCACAAAAACCCTTCGCGCCCCGCAATGCGGCTCGGGGCAGGCAGGTAGGTGCCCTCGGGTGCCAACATCGGGCCTAACAAAAAACTACGGGGTAACTATTCAATGCGATTCGACACATCGCTCTAACGAACGTTTTTCGAATCAAACGCAATAAGTAATATGTATATAGTTGTATAATACATACTTATAAACCATAACATCACGCCTGTAATCCCCGAAGGAATAGGCAGAAAAGTGTTGTACACCCCAATGTTTCACCAGTTAGAAAAATATACATATTTTATTCAAAAATTAATTTAGTTATAAAAATATATTTATTTGATGTTGATTATAATGCTGCAAGTATATACATATCCCTCAATCATTCAAAGTGTTCTGCTTTTTCACGGCGTAAAACGTGCATAAAAGTTTTAATACCTTGATATTTTTAATGCAACATTAGATATAACAATACGTAGCTGGTATAAGGTTTTTATGATCGTAAATAAAATTGACGTCTGCCGACGTAAACGCATAATTACTAGAAATGGCAATATGCTCACCACCTATTCCATAGAACTTAAACGTAACTGGTGAAACGTGGGAGTGTACTACACTCCTCCGCCCACCTCTTCGGGGATCACAGGCGTGGTGTTACGTACTATAAATGCATAATACATAAATATAAATGAACACATACATCTATAAACAGAGCAATGAATATAGAAAGAACACATTAGTTGTATAAGGACGTACATATCCGTCTACTCCGTAAATAACCCGGCGTGATGATATAACAATAATAATTAAATCCACATAACAAAAAAAAAACAATTAACGTGGTACTTCACGTTGTCGTCAGAGGCAATCAACATTCGACTGTACGTACAAGAATATTGTCTAATTAAAAGCCACCGCGGTGGAGCGAAATGTAGGTATCGCCGGACGATAATTACACACGATTTATTGTTTCACATCGGAATGTAAATAAAAAAAATAAATAAAACAACATTCAATTACACGAGATGCCGGGAGTCGTTTATATGATAAATGTGTAATAATTATAATATATTATTGTGTTCATTATTTTTAATTTATACCTTCACCAGTTGTCCGTGGTTTCCGTCACGCGAAATTCTCCATCGTTACTGTAACGTTTTATCTATGGCATTCCCCTGTGAACAGTATAACTGTTAGTAAACCTGACTGCTAAGTTGGGAGCCCTGGGATCGATTCTCAGCCGGGACAAATATTTGTGTAATTAGCAAAATGTATATCAATTGCCTCGTTGGTCGAAAAGTTGCAAGCGTTAATGTTTACGACTTACCCTTCGAAGAAATAAAAGCGTGATGTTATGTTGATACAATAATAAAACTGAACGCAACCTTAACTGTCCATCGGCTCGTTAGTACATTATACGTCATTTTCATTTCACTCACGGCACACATACAGACAGAAATGTCATTATGGCTACTGTATACGATATTATGAGGAGGGAGCCCGAGAGAGTTATCATTTCCTGCAAAGCGAGTATCGCGGAAGACATCAATAAACCATCACAAGTTGTTACTTGGGTCGCACGCGCGTTGGGCGCACCGCGGGCAGCGCGACGTGCACTCGGTACTGGAATATCTTAATTGTGCATAAATAAATGGCGTTTCATTTTTTACAATGCAATATCAGTCACTGTAACTTTAAACTCCGGGGGTGCCGGGTACAAACCCATGGCGCGCACCTCTTTCCAAAAGTGCGTTTTAAATTTAAATAGCACTCGCTAACGGTGAAGGAAAACATCGCGAGGAAACCTGCACACCTTAGAATTTATAAAAAAAAAAAAATATTTTCTAAGGTTTGTCAAGTCTGCCAACCCGCACTTGGCTAGCGTGGCAGACTAGGGCCTTAACCCCCTCAACATGAGAGGAGACCCGTATTCCAACAGTGGAATTATAATGGGTTGAAAAAAAAAACTTTAAAAGTGTGGAGTCTAACCTACCTACCTTCCTAACTACCTAAGGAGGTAGTATAAACTAACGTGTGGAGTCCTACACACTTTACGTACAGAAAACATAACATCACGCCTGTAATCCCCGAAGAGGTGAGCAAAAATACCTAAATGTAACTGGTCAAACGTGAGAGTGTACTACACTCATTTGTCTACAGATTACGTATTCTCCAAAATGTTGTCTAAAGCGTGTGAAGTCTATGAAGAAGCGCTTAGCCAGCGTGGCAAACGATGGCCTTAGCTTTTCTCATCCTTAGAGAAAAAACTAAATGAACAAGTGGACAACGTGGATGACGATGATGACGAAAAGGGCAAATGTTATAATAACCTGCACAGTACGTTTCATTACGTGAAATTTCAAAGTAATCAATGCTTTTTATATGCTAACTCTAACATTCCAACTTTGTTTAACCCTTTCTTCGTTCAAAATAATTTTGCCACATATCCATATCTTGCGTGGATCTCGTATCAGTGAACAAACGAGCCAGCAACCTGGACTGTAATTAAGCTAGTTATTTTACAATAATCCACGAATACGATGTATGATGGTGTACATCTTCACGCAGATGACGAAAGGTGATCAGAAAAGAGTATAAGGGTTGAAGTACATTTCGAAAATTTTTAAAATAAAATTTGTCATATGTAACGTGTTCAATGGCCAAATGGAAAACCTTTATCACCTCAGGTCCCTTACGGGGTAGGCAGAGATTACCGAGTGCTATATATCAAATATCCGTATCCTTAAATACAGGGCTTCTAAAAAAAATGCAAAAAGTTATCAAAATATTTAAAAATATTTTTGATATTGTATATGATTTTATTCCAAAAATTAAGAAATCTGAACATTTATTAACTGAGTGCTGTTAATACGTCTTCTCCATTGGGTGATTGTCTCTCTCCTAAAGAAATTGGAATAACTGAGGATCATTACAATATGGCATCAAATTATTTAACTGGTCAAAATCCTATTAACACTTTACCAGATGAAGATTTATTATTTAAAGAAGAATCAAATATTATTCCACTTATGGGCCAATTGAAATGTTTATGGAAACAGCTTGAGGACCCTATGGATGAAAGAATTATTAAAATTATTAAAGAATTAAGTGTACTTATCCAAGACAGCAGAAATGACTTTTACAATAAATATCGGCACTTAATCAGATTGAGTGGAGAAGATTTCCCTTAAATCCTGGATGAACTTATATTGACATGTACTAATTCTCCTGAAATATTAATGTTTATGATCAAGATACTTTGGCAAGAAATGCAAAAAGAATAATAAATGAAATTGCGGTTTCATCCACAGATTTAGCTACAATTTCAAACAACATAAAAGAAAAACAAGCAGATTTTCAAACGACTGCAGAACATTTAGCATTGGCATGGAATGCAACATCAGCCAGTATGACAACATTTATGGCTGAACTAGATAAACGAATTTTATCTGCATCCCTTCGATCATCACATACCAGATATACTCAAGGTACACCATCCACATCCTCCAGTCATATTCCGGATTGCACAGTTTGAACTGTTTTAACTTGTACACCAGGTACATCATATAAATCAAATCTCGGAATATTAAATTGCTCTAAGAATGGTGATATTGGATTAATTTCATCAGGATCAAGAGGAGTAATGTTCCCAAAATTGATTCAAGCATTGAGAAAACCTAAGCCAATAACAAAAGCATTAAATGTTAATTTGGAGATTCTGTTATTAAAATTGAAATCTAATCCTGATTTTCCAAATACATATTCTATTGCTGAACCAGGGCTAAAAATTGATATTTGAAAAACTTAATTAATGGCATTCCATCTCTGAATAATTAATCAGTGGATTCCATCGGAACAAAATTCTTAATGAATTAAAACAATTATATGGACAATAAGAAATAGATATTTTTCTTGCATTTTAAAATTAATTATAATTAATTAAAGTCTCTTCTAAACTAATCACGCGATACTTAATTTTTAAAATGTAGTTTCTTTAAAGTCGAAGTGTTAAATCTACATATGGAATACTTCCATTAATTCAATATAATTTTAAATATTGCATCAACCGCTGCCGACGACTGTGACATGTTATAAACCTTCCTGTCTGGTCTTAAAAGGTAATGGAACCGATCCAAATATATGTATATAATTGTTATTCTTTATAATAATATATGTATTTAAAAACATCTTTGACAGCTAAAAATTAATTATTAATTGATATGCAGTGTAATACATAATGAACTATAAGTATTACAGATTTATATCTCAAGAATCAAAAGATACTTCGCGTTAACATGAAATTCGGGAAATTTTGATTTGCACCATTTCCTTACACTCCGGCCAGCCCAAGATAGGAACCAATTGTATTTACAATTATGTTTATACATTTTTGCGCTTTATGTGTTTACGTAACTCTACAAAGTGATCAAGAATGGTAAATGAACATATCTATTAATGAAATTGACACTATTATATAAAATGTACTTCCCGCGCGATTCACTTTGAGGCTGTGATGTGATATACAATACGAGTAGACGTAAGGAGGAACATTACCGTCAACGTAAAGATTACAACGGATAAGTGACGAACGACAACGACAGACACTACAACAGTGTCGTTATTTTGATAGCGTTACAACATCATTAATACCTACCTACCGACTAAATTACAACAGAGTGCGATACGAAAGATTCTAATTCCAGAGTCAATAAATCAAACCAAGAATCGAAGCACTAAAATCTTGTATACACACATACACACACACACACACACACACAAACGCGGATACACACGCGATTAGAAATAAATATAACCGCAGTAAATAAATGGTGATACGATGTAACCAGACACACAGCGTTAAGTTACACAAACACGCCAGCAGTAGTAATAGCGACACACTCGCGATAACTCTGAATGGGCCATTATTGCCATTAAATCAACAGAGCAGCGAGTACGCGCTGAGCGGCCACTGCTGCCCGGATTGTTCACTGGATCCCCCCACTCGCCATATTCTTCGAGCTTCACTTACAAACAAACACGAGTCAAATACAAAACGACAAAGACAGGAAACGATGAATAATTCAACCGGTACATCCTCTCGCTGCATAGAAATCCGCTCAAAAACGGAAACTCGACCAGGCCGGGAAACACCAGGCCGTCGACGGAGCAGCAACAAAGTAGTGGGCACAGGGTTACGCGAAACGTATGAGACACTGAATGGGTCCTGGCGGCTGCAGCGCGAGCGGAGTGTACATGTTATCGATGACGATACAAATCGACAGCGACGTGGGCCATCTTACATCTACGATCTAGTTTAGTTAAGGTGTCGCACGTACTTAGTCTCATGTCGGCGAGCGTCCGAGGCGAGCCCGGCACGGAGTCCGCGCTATCATTTAAATATAACTTGGTACACCGCCGTCTGTCGCCGGCTTTATTTTTACACGATGGGATGTTAAACTCGGACTGTGACAACGCACGCCGTCTACGGAGACGAAACGATCGGTGCGGTGAGCGCGCGAATGATCTACGTACACACGTGCTCGTGCCGCGGCGGTCGCGGCGCGATTGAGCGGGCGACGCGACGCAAGCGGAGTCCCCCGCGCCGCGCCCCCGCCCCGCCCCGCGCGCCGTACATTATGCACCGCTGCAGCCTCCACATGGTGGAAGTCGTGGAAGATAAGGCGGACGGGCCAACCGCGAACCGTGTCAGGACGCCAGCGATCCGGGGCACACGAGCGGAGCGCGTTTCATTGACGCCGGCCGAGATAATGCCAGCCGTTCGTACGACACGTAAACATAAGTTCGGCGTGCCGCCAAATTGTCGTACAGCGACACTGTCTTATTGAAAACAGTTTGAACGCAAGGCACGCTGTCAGCGAGCCGGTCACGAGAGTGGAAAAAAAACATTTACTCTACTAAGGCACAACACACACTTTCAGCTCCACAAAGATGCGATTGTTCTCCCGCCCGGAAGACATAACTAAATATTTGGCAAGTTATTAAAACAACACTGGGTTCTCTGATACGTATAGAAAACAACGATGTTTCGTGAACGGACTATTGTAAGACAGTGATGAAGAAGCACGTCAGGTCTGTAAGGGCAGATATGTTCGACCTTACCCCCTAAAGGACCTGACATGATGATAATACCTACATGAAAAAATAATTATGGACCCACCATTTGTCTTTCTACTGTTGGAATATGGGTCTCCTCTCATAATGAGAGGGTTAAGGCTTTATAGTCTGCTACGCTGGCCAGACTGCGGGTTGACAGACTTCACACACCTTAGTATTTTTTTTTTTTATAAATGCTAAGGTGTGCAGGTTTCCTCATAATGTTTTCCTTCACCGTTAGCAAGTGACATTTAAACTTAAACCGCACTTTTGTAAAGAGTTGTATCATATATTACGAAAGGGGTAAACAATATCAGCGAAATAAACACTTCTCCTTGCGAATGCCCGGAAGTCGAGGTTTTTTATGGGTCGCAGCGGACACGTACACACTGGCCGCCTGTTCGCTGCTGTCGATGTATACGCGAGTAAGACGAAAACGGATCGAATAAAACATTACGGCGCGGAGCTAATCACGAGGCTATTAAAGTGATTCTTTTACGAGCGGCTCATCGTTTAGCTTTTTATCGCCCCTTCCTTCCACTTCGGTAGCTTATTAATTTCTCGACACGACTGTACCCGTCGCGGAACCGAAGCCCTCTTACCACTGCAGGGATACACCAGCGAAGTTAGATTTAATTACCAAATTAATTAGTCGTCTTATAAAAATAATTAGTTGTATATAATGATACTTATTTTTTATATTAATCGTATTTGATTACGGCTTGGTATGATGTAGGTGCTTGAATTTCAGTGGCATATAGGATGAGAGGTGGTGTGCTGAAAGTAGTCAGAAGTATTCCAAAATATAAATCCTTTACATATAAATAAAAGAATTGCAGATCTCTACAAATCATTTTTTAATACAATTATAGTCAACATTTATAATTATAATCAATCTTTATTATACATCAAAGATTAAATAAAGGAGACAGTACAATAAAGCCTATTTATAAAAAAAGAGCACCGTTTCATCTAAATTTATGGATCTTATTTAAAATTGGTCTCCAACGACAGGGTAGAGGATAATTTTTTCGCGACAGATAACGTGGTGTACGAGAGTTATCGCAACCGGCGCGGCCAAGCCTCGCCACGTGGCCAATGTCCGTGTCACACGACCACTTCTTACATTGCGACATGTCAGGGAGTCGTGATAGATTCAGCCTTGTTATATTTGTCATGCGTTCCATACTGTCTCGTGATTTCAATCTTTAGATTATAATTCATTATATATCGTTTTGAATATAGTAAAGTCATTTACCATTTACACTGTACTGGCACTAGCTGATGGGGGAGTCAGTAGTCATTGAATCCGAATGAAACAAAATGGAGAAACTCATCGCGTCTGAAACTTGACTTCTTTGGTATTCGGTACTCTCTGCCAACCCCGTAAGAGACTTGGCATAATGATATAATAACATCACGAAATGGCAGCGGTGAAGTGGACGGTACGTACCATCTCGCACTCGGGCCCGTGCGACTCACGTGCGCGGCGCCAACTCGCGCGCGCTCTACGCCCACCAATTGGCCGTATGAATAACGGTTCCCGAACAGGCCGTCCATCCGTCGATCGAATTTAATGCATCTCAAGGATGCACCTAATGCAATCGTAACCTAAAACCATCCAATATCTCTGCGCCGCGTTTGACGTGCGTCCAAATACCTACATGCAACTTGCCGAGATCAACTGGGCACCTCGCTTTGATGACGTAATAGGGAGATACGCACGCGTCCAAGGCGAAAGCAATAGGCATTGATAGACGGGGCGACATGGCGGGAGGGGAAACATGGACCTCGCAAGTGCCAAGTTGATTTTCGCGTGTTGGCAAACCGAGAGTGTTTCCGATTGCTAAAGTACGTTCGTTATTGATGCAAATGACGTTACCGCAACTGGAGTGCGCGTAAGTAATGGACCATCATTGATTAACATAAACGATCCCGAAATCGGCTGAAGCAGTCACTCAAAAAGTCCGCAATAACCCCCGTATTGGGAAATGGAACATTGGATGAGGGGAAGGGAGCGGGGGACTATATCTGAAAATAATTAATCAAAGCAGGTGGTTGAACGACATAGTTTTAAAAATACACGTCATAAAGCACGGCATCACAAACATTAGACGTTCAATTTCAATTAGCTAACAGTTGTATGCAAATATGAGGTATGCGACATGAGTAACATGTGCATTAGCGGTACGTAGTGTTACAACTAATGTTACGGGTAGCGAAGCATAAGAAAACGATTAGGTTATCGCTACGTCGTCATTACGAGTTAAAAGCCAGTAGCGAGGCATTACTTGTAGCTGTGACATATCGTACCGACATACCGATCGCGTCGACATATCGCATTGTCGGTGACCACACCTCAACGAAAATTATAGTGTTATATAGTACAATCTTGGAACGACTTCAGACACGACCATCAGCTGATAAACTGATAGATTACTTGGCTCTCACATACAGAACAAAAACCTTTATTAGACAAATATTTGTCTTGGATGGAAATCGAACCTACATACTTAGTCTCAGCAGTCAATGTCATTTACCACACGACTAACTGGCCGGGATATTTAATCGATCTCCGTCATGACTTCTCCGACGACTGTAGACCTCAGATACATATGTAGGTATGACACTAGTCGAGCTATGCCAGGAGAGTATCCGTAAATACGTCGGTACATACAATACACACACGAGATGATATAAGGGCGGTACATGTAAGTAGAGTTGAACAGTGTGATACAAACATTGTGGTAACATACGTGTTCCCACGGCCAGCGCAGGGACCCGCAGCCGTCGGGGACACCGCTGCAATCAGATCAAGCGAAAGGCGCTCATCTCGAATGTTGCCCGGACGCCAAGAATATGGCTTTATTATACATACATATATGTATTGAATATGTATGTTACATGTGTATGAGAATAGTAGTTAATGTAGAAGAAACACGTCAGATCTGTAACTATTGAGATATTTGGCACTCTGTGCTCTCTGCCTTCCCCGTAAAAGACCTGGCATAAGGATATACATGTACGTGTGCATTACTCAGCTTGTGGCTCAGACCTGTGTCCAAAAGTGGAACGACAAAAAGATTGACAATCAGATGGTCTGATGATCTTAGAAAGTTTAAAATCGTGGGATTCAGAAGACTCAGGACAGGCTAAACTGGTCTATGTCCAGCACACTAAAGCAAAAGCAGATGGTGAATTCATTGTTTGCTTAAGCATAATATTCTGACACTGTTACATATACAACATTATTTGCGACGTGAAGTCTTGGCATAAATCATAATCTAGACCAAATAAAGATAATGAAAATGACGATGGCAAAGATATGAAGAACAAGAAATTAATTTAACAAATCAACCGATCAACATTTAATTAATGCAATTTCGGAGATAATTAGTGTAATTTAATATTCATTATTATAATTATTAGGGGTAAATATAAACTAATTGACGTATTAAAAAGTGCGACCGGGAATAGAACCTCCCAATTAATCGATACGTATTTTATCGATACAATAACAAAAATCGATCTAATTATAGATACCAATATTTACTCTGATACGCAATCTCAACTTCCAATACAGAAACGGCCAGTTACTTCCGGTAAACGAGAAACAGAGAGACAAATAAATCTATATCTCGCCCACGGGAACCGATCGACATAGGCAGTATATCGTGGAATCGATTTGTAATAGAGATACTATAGAAAGAGCGCGACGATACAGTAAACATGTCGTACGACGCACGCGTTACTAGTGAAAATCGATACTAGAATTGTTTTATTATATCGGAACATGAATAAATGTATGAAGAAAGTAATAAATGTAGAAGCACGATAGGTCTATAATGATAGAGATGTTTGGAACTCGATGCTCTCTGCTTACCCCATAAGGGTCCTGTTGGAATTGTGTAATAATAATAACAATTAGGTCAATAAATGTAAACACTTATTCCAAACTAGGGCCGTTTATCATTCTTTGTTCGTTCATATTATGAATGCTCAGTACTCCATGTAGAACAAGAACTGCAGATTTAATAATACACGTAACATCACGCCTGTAATCCCCGAAGGGGAGGCAGAGAAGTGTAGTACACTCCCACGGTTCACCAGTTACGTTTGAGTCCCATGGTATTTAGGTGGTGAGCCCATTGCCATACGAGATTGAATAATACTTTCGTACATATTGTGAATGTTGCCATATGTCATGTAATATCGACAACATTAATAATAATATTCCATAATGCTTTTATTATACTTGATTTGTTTCAGCTTCTCCATTGTGTAACAAAACTATTTTAATTCAAGCATTTTGGATTAGTTGCCAATCGTGATAAGAACGGACAAATGTGCGTTTATATTTTTTTATTGTTATAAATTTAGTCCCCAATGAAGACGTAATCTTTGGTCAAGTCTCTTCATTCTTAATAAAGCGATAGCGCTATCTATGTACATGTGTCATATTTTAAATATGATATGGTATTACAAAGTTAAATATAAAAATAGTCTAACGGTTGAGTAATGCTAACGGCGAAGAAAAACATCGTCAGGAATGCACACCTTATAATTTATAAAAAAAAAATCTACCGTCTAACGTCTACCGTCTAAAAAAATCTAACGTCCACCAACCCGCACTCGGTCAGCGTGGCAGACTATGGCATTAACTCTCTGAATATGAGAGGAGACTCATATACCAACAGTGGAATTATAATGGGTCGATTATTATTATTATATTATTTCATATATTCTCAATCGCCATTTTAAGCGATGTAAACCATTAACTGATAACAAATGGCCATACTACACTCAGCCTACCACTGCGAGGATACACAGGCGTGACATTATGTTATGCTAATAAAGTAACCTCTTGTGTGAAATTCAATTTCGAACACGTTACGTGAATGGGTCAGTTTCATAATTGTATTGTTTCGGCCCGGTCGTTGGTAATTGTATGGCTATGTGGGAGTCTATCTAATGTACCGATCAAAGTGTTGCCGGCAGTACGTACTACGTAAGAGACAGCTGAAGGAGTATGAACTGTATGGAACCACTCTCTGTGGGACGTTGTGTTGGGAAATCTGTCAATATGTCAGTTTGATAATAATAACTGTAGGAACAAATATATAACACGAATTGACCCGTACATACTGTATCAGCCAATATTCACAACAACCATTATTGAAAAAAACCAAAATCAAAATATACCTAATTAATTAAAAAAACATAATAAAAGATTTTTTGATATCGGACAGCATATTAGGGAAAAGTATTATTACGACTGCCTCGTTGGTAGAGTGGTTGCAAGCGTGACTGCCGATCGAGAGGTCCCAGGTTCAAATCTCGGATCGAGTACTATTGGATTTTTCTACTTTAGAATTTCTAGTATTGACTCGGAGTTTGAATTGGTGTCCGGTGTATGGCGCTAGGCTTACCACCTATTCTATTCTAACGTAACTGGTTAAACATGGGGGTGTACTACACTCCTCTTCCTACCTCTTCGGGGATTACAGGCGTGATGTTACATGTTATTGTATTTTTCCAACTTTTAATATGGGAATACGAGTAAGCTCACAACCTATTTCTATGGGAAATATACCATAACTACTGAAAAGTGGGAGTAATACACTGCTATGCCTACACCTAAGGGAAAATACAGGTGTAATGTTATGTTATAGAAAATAATTATACATATGTATTTCTATATGTATATAAATATTTAGGATTGTTTAAACCAAGGATAAACAGGCTTTTTTAACTATGCCTAGATCCTTAGAATATATTTGGGTTTTTCGTCCGGAGAAATCACGGGTAAAAGTTAGCTTAAAATATATGAAATAAAATATATAATAAAGATAATAAACCTATAAACAAATTTCATTTAAAATGTTCATGTGAGACACGGTTCCTAAAACGGTGTCAAGAACAATATATAACAAACATATATTTATTCATATAATAGAACAGCACTGAACCACTGAACTAAGTGTGATTAAATGACACTCGCTGTTGCTTTATATTGTTTTGATTCATCACAGCGTTTATGATTTTGTACTTTCACTATCTCGGTATCGTATCACGGGTGCAATTAAATCGTATGCAGTGACGCGCACGCACTGAGCTCCTATCGCGGTCCAGCGGCGGCGTCGTGACTGCGTCCAATGGCATTCGGTGTCCGATCGGTGTCCAATGTGCGGAGGCAGCGAGGGCGCGCGGGTCAGCGCCGGCGATCCTGCGAGCCCTCTGGGATTATCAAACTTGATCGATAACGAGCCGCTGTAGACGCCGGCCGACAGATAAATTCGGACTAAGGAATCTGTTATACTGTTGACGGTAGGTTTAGCTGTTATTATTAATCGACACCGTGTGTGGATGAGTGTGCGCGTGCGTGCGTGTGTGTTTGCATGCGTGCGTGTGTTTGCGTGCGTGCGTGCGTGTGTGTGAGTGTGCGTACGTGCATGCGTGCAAGCGCGTGTGCCTGTGTATGTCTTACTTAAAAATAGCGATAACCCGAACATAAACAAAACCTGTCTGATGTGAACTGTCACATTCTCAAAATAAATATGAATAGTCAAAGATGCCAATACAGATGTATTGTTTCACTCAATGACATATCCATATACTGGCCGCGAGCGAAGATCTCACTGTACCAGACACGAACGGCAGACGAAGCAATGCGATGCTGATCATAATTTATTCGGCGGCAGAGTGGCGCGACCCGAGAGCACCCCCGCGCGCACCCCGCGCGCTGCATCCTTAAGGTTTTTTTGTGGCGAGGATTAGGCAGTATCAAGTTAAACGCAGGTTACATAATAGATTTTACACACCCTCAATCATGCGTCGCTCGGCCGACAGAGCCCCGCGGGCCGCTCGCCCCGGTCGACGGTTTTTTTATAACTAATCGCATTCTTTTACACTCCTACTGTGCCTGTGAATTATCGTACAGTCATAGTGAGTATTGGATCAGCCAGAGTGTAAGAGTCTAAGACAAATTCGATACCTTTAATATCCATAGTTGACGTAATATCACATAATATACACCTAATTTTCTTTAAATGGGGCAGAGAGTTGTATTTCTCTCCCACGGTTCACCAGATATACTACACATCCCGCTATGGAATATGGTGTGAGCATATTACCATACATAAATAGTTATTTCCCTAATAAATAGATACTACTATAAAATTATAAGCTGGCCCGTTTGTGCAGTGGTCGGTGGCTATTTCATGAGCCGGGGTTTGCGAGCTCGATTCCCAACCAGTACAAATGTGTTTCATGCAATTTGCATGTAGGTTTATTTGCTTAAGCATTTATTAGAAACTTTTATTACGTATATGTTGTCTGGTTACCATAACCCAGACTCGGTCTAGTTTAAAATAAGTGATTACATACATACATACATATCTTCACGCCAGGCCCCTTTCGAGGTAGGCAGACGGCAAGGAATAAGTGACTACTTGGACATTTATTTATATGTAAATATTGTTTCACGTGGGGTCACTACAGCATAGGCTGTGTCTATAGTTCGAGATGTCGGTGTGTCATGTCCCAATTATTATTATTGTTATCATTTGCAACACACACACACACAGATATGACGTAATATTGTTTATAACAGAACATAATTATATATGAGCTCAATGAGTTGCATATAAGATGTATACTCTGTTATCATTTCATATGTACAACGTGTTTAACATGTAAAGGTCAGCTCGTGTTGTCATTATAAAACAGAATTTCATGGAACTGAGGAATCTCTAGTCGGACTGTAGGTTCAGATTTTTCATCAAAGAACAACTTCAATTTTGATATTTAACATTAACGTGTATTTATTTTTCACATAAACTATTTATGTACCAATAAAACATTACCATATCTTACATGTGAATTTCATAGTGTTTCGGATAACAAAAAAAATTTGCATTATTATCCCTACCAACCCCCTCATCTTTTTACTGTTGGACATAGCTCTCATTTAATAATTCAGAGGAATAAGAACAGAGTCAGTTGCGCTTAATAAAAATTTTAACTCTAGTGTGTCCAGGTTCCCTTATGATGGTTTCTATCACCATTGCAACAAGTTATTCGTATATAAATATCAATATATAAACAAAATTTAATATTCTAACAAAATACGCGTATGCAATGATTTGAACACATGAATGACGAAGTGTGAGGCAGAAATCTAAGCAACTGGGCTAACACCACTTCATGATCATCATCATCTAGATCATTATAACATGGCTTTCCTCACAGAATGAAGGGTTAAGGTTAAAGTCTGCCATGCTGACCAAGTGCAGGTTGGCGGACATAGACATATATAACAACGCGATGTTAGTATATTAGTATACCAACGTGAGGTGCACGGCCTGTTGGCAACTCTTAAATAAATAGGTGTCCTAAAGCGTCCCCCGTATCGGTCGGGTTCAATGAATCGCCAACAACACCTATCCGAGCACCAATATTGACAAACACTCCACAGTCCACCGCCAACGGCCCTTATCTGCTTACCTGCGCCGAGCTTCGTTGTTTGTCACGTACTGACTTTACTGCCCTGTGCCCTTGTTGACTCAATAACAGATAGAATTTAGGAATCGCTCACGTCCTATACCGCCTTTTTTGTCAATTGCCATTTCTATCGTAAATAATTTGAGGTTAATATGTCATACCAACTTTTTCTCTTCCTTTTGTTTTTGATATTTTATGTCCTTCTGCCCTATCTCTCTTCACTATATTCTTTTTCAATCTCTCACTTTATTCTTGCTTTCTCTATCTCCTTCTATATTATCTTTCAGTGTCTATTGTGTCTTCTAGCTCTATTTTAGAAGATAGTAAAACTAGTCCGTTTAGTGGTTTTGATGCGACAGATATAATATAGGAATTATTCGTATTAGTCATATTAATATTACAAAATCAGCAACTCATGTTATATACAACTAATTTTGAACCTGAAAAATCTAGAACGATGTCCAACATTTTGGATATTATTACACACTATTGACATCCTGCCCATCCCCTTAATTTGCATGAACGATTATTATTCATACCAACAACTTATCCCGCGCCGGGTTTAAGAACCTCAGGAGTGCTACAATGTCAGATACACTTGGGTTGACACCGCGCCAATCGGTCGCACCAGGTGTGACTGATAACAGCTTATCATCGCGCAGGTGGGATTTGGACGTCCTGAACCTTGCTGAAAAACAGATTCCCCCCCCCCCCTTTATTTATTTATTACAAAATGACTCTCTCTCTCTACTCTTGAAATGACCGCGCCAAATTACACTCGACAATAATTTAAGTAGTTATTTTCCATTTATAAAAATAGTTTTGGAATTGGTGGAAAACATAGGTGTATCAGTTAAATAAGGATAAGGGAGAAAAAAGTTATAAGCACAAAATATCTCTAATTCGAAAGGCCTTTAACCGCTATCCAAAATTACTAAAACATGAACGACACTCGGCAACGAAAAACCACGAGCGCACATTTTACATTACAGTCGAATTTTTTAGCGAGGTAGTTGGAAATACTGATTTCGGTCTCATGGAGCAATGCGATAGTTCATGTATTAGCATGTTTAATGGAAGAAACAGCGAATCGTAATCTTAGATATAATTAATCGTCGCTGATAACGGGTGGCCCGTGCCGTGTGTCCCATCACGTACGGCGGCCGCGTTTCCATGAATTCTCGCCGACCTACGTCTGTTTTGTTTCTATCTATCACCTCGCGATATCTTAGTCATATGTGTCATGATTTACTAATTAAAATGAATCAATGTGTAGTACGCGTTTAATGATTAGATTTGACGAGCACAACAAATTGATTTTTGGAAATCGTTAGTTAGATATGTTTTCAGGCTGATACCAATGATAACATATAACCGTATTCATCGTAAAGGATTATTTATTATCTGTTGCTAAACAAAAGTCTTAATAAACGTATACTATACGGAGAAGGATAACTTTTTTTGTTTACAAAATAAAAATATTCACCAGTTTTGGCGGTAATAATACCTACTTAAAGCAATAATAGTTTTAAAAAGTTTTTATTTTTAATTCAAGCCAGTTGTAATCGTCCATTTAATCAACTTAGCATTAGCGCCTTGTAGCGCTTTAGCACCTTACAGCGTCTCACGAAATTTTAACACATTATAGTCCATTAGCACAATAAGCGCTTTAGTGCGTAAGATCATAAAAGGTACTTTATTTATAGGGTGAGAAATTACCTATAAAATATAATATCAGTTACGGTTCCTAACAGGCGTTTTAATGCTTGATCACATAATAAGTAACTTTTTTCACAGTGAATTACCATAATTGTAATAGTTCACTGTGGCAACTGTCAGTGTCATCTGTCAAGAATGATTGTCATTCCTATATAAAATTTTTACGTTTTTAATTAAACGCCTAAACCTTTGTTCCACTCGCAGTGATTGACAAATAATAATCCAAAAACAGCAATAGATGCAAAACAGATTTACCTGTGATGCGATATTTTCGCATGGTACTTTGAGCTGGACAAGATATCAAACCAATGTTTTTCCACCTGCCAAGAAAGTAGACGATACCCATATTTTATAATAATAATTACAATAAATAATAATCATGTAATCGATATTACTTTGTGCAACATCTTTGTATGTGCTCTTTAAAACATTCTGCCAAGTTCCTAGAAAAAATAATAATACCTCTTTATACCGATATTGGCCTTAACCCTCTCAATATGAGAGGAAACCCGTATTCCAACAGTGGAATTGTAGAAAGTGGAATGGGTTGAAAAAAAAAGAAAAAAATAAATACCGATATCAATTTTTTACTGATTGCGATTGGCGCATATAAATGCTTATTCCATTAGAAACACACTACGACAATGTGTAACAACTGTTCAATGCAACGATAATGACACAGTCAAATCGCAAAACGATTAATCACAACACTCATGAAAACTTTCCCGCCATAAGTCATCAAACGACTGACCGGACCCTCGGTGTTGCCATAGTTAACGCATGCCCTTTATACGGTGATGGAAACAGCTCTCCGCGCTTTCATATTTTATTGCCACAAAAAGCAGCCATCAATTTCTACGTGGACAGCATTTCGAACGCATTGGACTTCGAGAGTAGGCCATAAATAGATGCTGACGATTTCAATCGAACAACTGCATCCCGAGGACGGTTAGTTTGTCCATGTAGGTAGCGTCGGCGATCTATCGACAGATTTCCAAGATGGCAGCCGCTGTCACGCGGGCAAATGATGTGTGAGCAACGGAACGGCCGTTAGCATAAAAT
>DWMG01000790.1:0-17491 GCA_018244855.1 Elbella merops
CGATTGTGAATAAAAAACATAGTAGTAACTCTGCCTGTTGTTATTTCACCTCGGTTACACTATAGATATAGCGAATGTTAATTTACAAGTTTTAATGAAATTTTCAATTTGCAGTTGAAATCAAAACTGTTTTTTAATTCTTTAATATTAAAACTTAAAACTTTGAAAAAATTAATTATGCCAACAAATATATCAATTTAGGTAATAAAATTACCACACGATCTATTCAATATCGTTAATGAAATTTATAATATTGCTATCAATAACTAGCTTTACGGTTTTAATTCTGTCCTCCGAGAGCTTTGTCTAGATTTCCTGTCGGCTCTCTGTAGATTCCCTAGAGTACGAACTCCCAAGACGTCATAATCGCTCGTTCCACGCTTGCCCTCCGCCTGCTATCGGTCAACAATGGTGCTGAGGCGCGGCTATTTACATTTACCTTTAAACACATATAAACATAAAAATTTTATCTTTACTATTTGATCGCATACAATTCAACGGACACTAAAGCCATTGGATGTGGTAAATATACACAGATACTCGTATTAAAGAATGGTATGACACGGATAATGGGATAGGACATACCGTTATGATTTTATTAACAGTAGTGACTTTTATACTTTATGCGAGCGTTTGGCTGCGATCCCGCCTGATTGAAAGTGCAGATGCATCCTACGATGGAGTATGCATTTCTTGAAAAAGCCTATTGATATTTACTTTGAAGATACATGCATGATTTTTGACTAGGAGCTTATTTATCTGGTATTTGCAATATCTAAGTATTCGTATTTTAGTTTTCAATAAACTCCTAATTTCCAAAAACTAAAGTTATATTTGTATCGTTACGTTTAGTAATTATAATAATTTCCATAGTATGGTCAAAATCACCATCCAGACTATTTACTATCTATGTAATTGACCAAATACAAGTATAAACATTTTTTAACGTTTAGCGTGAGTAGGTAATAGCGAAATGCACAATATGTACAAGCCTCAGTACCTAATATGGGTTTTAAATCAATGTAGGTACAAGTGTACAAGCATTAACAATATAACCAATAACCTAATTACCAGTGTGCGCTAATTTTAATCAGAGTTTTTGACATTAATGACATTTGACATTGACAAGTAAATATACATTTTGAATTTGAATCAAAGAGACTATAGTTTTTATCATTTTTAAAATATTACTAGAGAAGGTAACATAGATAAAATATTTTGTAACCGTCTTAGAATATATATTTTTTAATTATAAGAAACTGATATTAAGGCTCAATAAGATTAAATACATTAAAACTAAACTTTGTTTTTTTCACTGATGTGTTATGGTTGTCCGCTTTTAAGAACTTTTTTTACTATGCGTTATCAAATTATATAATTACGAAAACATGATGAATATAATATTTGTTATACCTACATAAAGTCTTATCGGGTATTTAAAGGGTAGGCAGAGAACAAATAATTTAGTGCTTGTATCACAATTTAATTTTGCAGCATGGGGTTCTTTTTTCCTTGTTTTCTTGCAGTAACTTAAATAACAATATTTTCCTTGAATTGCAACACACATTTCCTGGCTGTCATATAAGTACTTAAGTATATTTTAGTAACAAGAGTCTCTTGTTACGGTATGATAGAACTTGACTATGATATAGTTTTTTGGTAAGGAGGGGTTCTTATCAGGACAGCTCTTTGAATAAAAGGGAGTGGAATTGAAAATAACACATTTCATTGTGTTGTTGTATCAATAAAATCGGGTTATCTTGTTGTATGTATTTGTATGTATTGTATCATACATTGTATTACATGTGGGCATGTTACGTGTAGGTACATATGTATATACCTAAATATATAATATGATAAATATACATATGTTTCGAACAGTGCGTTAAAAAAGAAAAAGTATTATAAATTTTGATCAATTTATCAAAATTTATAACCAGCGCTGACGTAGATAATACTTTAGATTTCAGCTTCCCAAGGGATAAGGGCTTTGAGTCCCTGGCATCCATTTCTATAATTAACAATATGTATTTTCATTATTAAATATCGCTTGCAATGGCCATAAGAAAAATATAGTAAGGAGTCCTGGCACATTTTAGTGATGTTTACAATAATTTTATATTCTATTTACGTTGTTCTGTTATTCAATTAAATGCAATAAGTATAGCCTCTCTTGTTTCTTTTCTATTAACAGGGTGCTTAAACCCACGATAGAGATCATGTGGGTCAAATTGAATTTAAACATCACGTCTGTATTTTCCCGAAGGGGTAAACAAAGCAGTGTAGTACGCTCCCACGATTCATCATTTTCTTGTAAGTCCCACTATAATAGGGCTATACTGGGAATTTGAAATTAAAACCCAATGATATTTGGCCCGATCCGGTGATTGAACTCAGGACTTCTTATCAGCAATTGCTTAAATCTTATCGAATCTTAGGTTGGCCTAACTAATAGGTTAACGGTAATGAATATCTATCGAAGAAAAGTTTGGCTCCAGTTAATTAAATTTTGACAGTCTTGAAAATATTAAATGTTACAAAAATGACCGCAACTTCATTAATTTAAAATGTTAATTTATGAACGAAACAAATTTATTTATTGATAATTTTTACACAGATGACCTAGGTTGCTATAATCCACCCAGGGTCAAATGACAGAAGACGTCATTAGGTATTAAAGTTGTCCTTTTTCACAACTTTATGTAAAAGGTGTCGGAATAAGGAATTAATAATATATAAATAATGTTCACCCCTCCGTATAATCAGAAGCAACATATACAAATTACTATAGGGCATGTAAAAACATAATATCACGCCTGTAATCTTAGAAGGGGAGGCAGAGGAGTGCAGTACAGTCATATTTTTCATCAGTTACGTTTACGTTCTTATATGAAATAGGTGGTATGCCTATAGGGCATATGTGTTTGTATATTTGTATCCAATAAGCTGAAAATCTACCTAGTGATTATCCTCTGAAGTACATAACATTTTTTCTCAGATACTAAACACAAAAGTTAAGAATACTTCACACAAATGACAAAAGGAACAAATAACATTGTCGCGCCAAAGACCGCTTAAAGGAGGACCAGTTTACAAAGGTTTATTTAGACTTACAGGAGAATATTCAGTTTATTTGTAAGCAATTTCTCGGCGCGGTTTGTGGTAATTGTAGGATGGTAGAAATCATGGCGCAAGAAAAAAGCGTTATGCGGGAGGATATATGGCCAAGGGAACCTGGATATTTGCACACACACGCATTCTTACATACGTATACAATAGAAAGAAACAGAGAGTCGCTTTGAGTAATTTTTGATCAGACACCATTAGAATTCATCATTACCTTTTACCTTTTAATTAATTAGTTAGCCTTTACTTGTACGTATGCGTTTCAATAAATTTTACTACCAATGAATGAACCATAATAATCGACCCATTATAATTCCACTGAACAATAAAACTGTTTTTAAAGCGGTATATATTTTAACTCAAAAATAAACACTCAAAACACATACCCACCATTTCGCCACTCAATCTGAATAAGGAGCTCAACCTCTGTTGGTGACCGCACACACAAATAAAGAGATACGTACAGCGAGCAACCAAATAACATCTTATAACCATGCTACTTTAACCGCAAGGGTGTGGTGCTTGCGGCGCCCACTGTATGCACTCGTAACAAACGGTAGCTTGCTCTGAACAGTGAACCCTATCGCTCAGTGAACAAGGGCGCGATACCCAGCGCTTTCATACTTATACATACTCTTACAAAGCCAGACTGGAGGCATAATCTTGTTTTTATAGCCCTGGCGCTACCAGATAACGTTAGCACCCCTAACAATGCAAGATATTATAACTACGAATCGCAGATAATTGTCTCTTGGATAGGGGGTGGTGGATGGAATTGATTTGTTACGTATGGTGATTTTATGGCGATAAACCGCCAGTATTTAGGGTAGCATTTGTTATTTAATGCCCCGAGCAGCGGTACATTATTTCTTGACACTGGTATTTCTTTTATCAATGCTACAAACGAGTTTTAACCGGTTCCCACTTGGCTGTTAGGGTTCATCAAGTTTGTAGAAACTATTATAGACATACTCGTATATAATAAATGTAATCTAAAAGTCTCATTAAGCCCTCTATTGTCGCGTTTTGTTTTTTATTGGTTAATCAAATGCAGGTTTCGCACAGTGAATGTTAAGTAGAAATTGAAGTTAGATATCTTACTATGTTCTGGAACTCTGTTACAGTCAGTGCTATTTAAATTTTAATGATCCTCTTTAAGTTAAATTTGCGTTGGGAAAATCGAACCTAAGACTCTAATAGTCATAGTCTGTGCCCTATAATTCTGAACTACCCGGCCTACATTTCGGTCCTTGCACCTAGGTAGGTACCAGAAAACAAACTACGGTATCCCCTGGTATCATTAGAGGCGACGCAAAGAAGGATATCTGGCTCTCGAGCGACCAAAGTTGCTATAAATGTTATGACAAGAGTTTAATTGTTTTTTTAATATATATAGTTTTATGTGTTTTTATTAAGACTATTGAGTTATTTGAAATCAAAATCAAATTACTATAATATATTTGGGGGCAACTCACACGCAATTTCGATCCCTAATAAAATAAAGAATGCTAAATTGGGCATCCCGATTTTAAAAAATGCTGGTTTCAAAAATATTTAATAATAATAATACTCTTAATTGTATACCATAAACAAAACAGTAAGACAAGCAATTGCTGGACCATATAATTGGCGGTTTTATCGCTAATAAGCGTTTTTTTCCACTTAACCAGATCTGTAGGAGCATTTCTTAGACAGGTATTGAATTCACATCTCGCCATTTAATATTACAGTCAATAATTAGTGAACAAGTAAGTTCAAACAGTTCTATGATATATGCAAACGTTCAATATTAATAAAGATTTCATAGTATGACTGATTGTAGTAATTGACTAGCAGTTAGTGTGTAGTAAGTATTTCAATTATACAAATAACGTCCGTTTTGTTATTTATTTTATTTTTCGGCAATTTTATTAATCCAATAACTTTGTTATTTATTCTTTTTCGCTGTTTACAAAGGTCAAAGTTATTGGCAAATCACGTTTTCCATCAGTTGGCTCCGGTGATGTAGAAGATTTGCAGATATTTGTTTGCCGGTAGTTATAAATTCAAAAATAGTATTATTATGTTATACATACAAACAATACGAAAATAAATATATATTTAAATAAATTCGTATAGTTATTTATGTAGGTGCATATAAGTAGGTACACGCATATTGGTGAATATTTGTCATAATCCTTTTCAGAAACTGATTGTGGATTCTCTTTTTAAATAATTGATAATAACCGGCTTCAATACAACAGATCACTATAACACAAAATATAGATCAGTATTATATCGTTGGCCAAAATTAAAAACATTGGCTGAAGCCAGTTGAAACTAGTTGAAACTAGTGCGTACGTTAACCGAAATACATAAAAAACAAAGAATCTCCTGTCCCAACACTCCAAAAACCACCCTCAACGTGTCTCACCCTCGACTGTTTGCCCACAAACAATAGACACACAAGAACATAATATTTTCCTTTCATTTAATTAAAAAGATATCTCCCAAAGAAAACTAGATAACGCCTTGAACATCCGGCCCCGTATTTACTTGTTTGCACTTTTAATCAAACCACTGTTTCACGCCTTCACAGTAGATATAATAATAACAGGTGTTTGTCATCCATTATATTCCTACAATCGATGGTTTCAGACAATGATCGCGATGGATGATAGCACAATGGTCTAGGTCCCCAGAATTCGACCTTAAATACTTACATGATCTTTCAATTTTATGGCAGATATGTATCGATATCCAGTGTAAATACTTTGATTAAAAAAATATTATATCATACAAAAAAAAAAGTTTCAATTTTTTTTTACGATATGGAAATTTCATGCTTAAGCCCGTAGTAATAATAATAGATCGTATAATATAACTAATGAAAAGTGAAAGTAGGTACTATATTCTTTTGCCTGCCACTTTGGAGAGAGGCGTGTTGTTTTATCATATATATGTTATACAATTTATGATATGTGTGGGTACATTGATATTATAAATTGTAAATCTTTGCCGTTATCCGTTTAAAAATAATATATCAAGATAGCGTCAGTTCTGTGACGAAAATGGATACTTGTAATGTTCATTTTAAAAATGTCTTCTAAATCAGTCTCCGCCGCGAACTCGCTGCAAGCGCCGGGAGCTCATGAGGAAGGTCTTCTAAATCTGTGAAATTTCGGATGAAGTGTCTTTGTGTATAAAGCCGTGATGAAAAGCTAGTATATTTATATATTATTTTGTCTTTAGAAGTTAAATAAACTTCACAATTACACATATCATTATACAAGAACATTACAATATGGGATTTAATTATATGAACAATATAGGTAAAAGAAAATGTGTATGTCGTAAAACGGCTCCTTTCATATATTGATTCTATGTGAAATTAGTTACTATTACGTTGTTTCCTTTTAAAATATATCATAGGTATATACACCATTTTCAAGCCATAGTATGTCTGTATACATCTTCCCTACTAAAACACACGAAGCAATAATGCTATCGTAAACCCCAAAGAGTTATATTAAGATATATTTAACAGAAATAGATTTTACTTATTTTTATAATAATTCGAACTCTGCAATTATAATGTACCGACCATGCGTGGTGCGTGCCATGGATTTAAACCCAGCACCCCCGGAATGAGGAGCTGAATTCTTAAGCACTAGGCTATGACTGCTTATTGATAGTAAATTAAAAATCTTAAATTTACTCTTTCGTCTGGCAACATCGTGGCTTTTGTCACACACAGATAAGTGCAGAACAGGTGTGCCTTGTTTTGTCAACTGAATGTTTGTTCTCTGATACGAAATTAAAAAGATAATGAGCTTATATCTCGAATTAAATAAAGAGTTGTAAGGTTTTCGTTTGTTTTGGCTGGTGGTTCGTCATCCAAAATTTGTCATTTACACACTGACTGCACGAATTGGTATTTTTTGTGATAGGATAGTCGCGGGTGGGCTTGATGTCGTGTAAAAATGTTCATGGCTCATGATATTTTATTGGGGAATAATTTTATTTGTTTTGTAATTTTTGTGCATACATATTTACGTGTAAAATGTTGTATTTATTTATTTTTGTTGATAGTTATCACTTAAAGGACGTCTTGTATTATTTGTAATTTTTTGATTGTTTTACTTATTATACTTAAAGGATACTATTATAGCTGAATTAGATTGAAACATGTACTAATCAATTAGTAAATATAAAGTATTATGATTGTATTTTGGTTTTTCAATCAAATATAGTCGTTATTTATCATTCACCTCGTTCGTTAATAATAAATTCCACATTTTGTAGAAAAATTGTTTTATGCGAATTCGCAAACCGAATTATAAGCATACAATTAAAAAATTCATCAGGTGGGATTGCAGCCAAACACAAGCCTATTTCTAATTTAAAAAAAATTAAAGTTTGTAATTATTCCTTTTCCCTCTACCCATCCTTGCTACACACGAAAGGCTTGCATTAGAAGTAATTATTACAATTACTTAGACAAACGTAGGCCATTCACAAGTTGTAACACCGTGTGAATGTCGCGTTGAAAGTCAAGTGTTTTTGTACGATATGTATTTATTGAATAAATAAATACCATTTTATCATCTTTGTATGTACAATTATGATTCATGCAGCACTCTCAACAAACGGCGCTGGAAATATGTACCTAATAATAAAAAATTAAAACCTTTGTTACATCTATTTAATAATAAATTTAAATATTTTTGTACAAACACGAAATCGAAATGAGAACAGGAAATCACAAGGATTTTATTCTGAAGATATTTATATTATAACCAGATGTTTCGATTATGAACCTATTGTAGATCAAAATCTTTTTGACATTTAACCACGATAAATGCCAAGCATGTATTATAATAGAAAAATTAAAGATAACAATAATTACTAGAGCTAAACGGCAATAAATGATTTATTCTTTCGGTATTGTAGAGCCATTAGTCTATGAAATGTGTCACTTTAACCCATCTGCATGTTAGATGTAATGTTTGTAAGCAATACTACATAGATTCATTTCAAATAACTATTTCAATAAAAAGAGGCGAGCACACTATCCTAGTAGAGTCATACGTAAAAACAAGAGTGATAGACAAATTAGTCAACATGTGATAGTAACCACATCTAAATAACTAGGCTAGCTATGCAAAGACTGGAATCAGTAATCTGCAGTCGTTAAAATCTTAGAGATCAAAAAATATAGATGGCCAGTCCGACAAATTATTAGGTATTAGAAGATAAATTTTCGACGCCCTAAAGTTAGTGGCGATAGAGACAAACCTAGACTCAAAGCTACTACTAAGAAATTTAAGTTAGAAAAACTTAACAGTACCCCACCCGGGTATCGAACTCAGAACCTCTCGATTAGCAGTCACGCTTGCAACCATTTCAACCAAACCATAACAATAAATAATTTTTAATTTAGAGTCTAACAGTACCCTACTCGACTTACGGCTTAAGGTTATCGTTGAATAAATATTCACAAAACATAATTCTTTAATAGGTCATTAACTTTAAAATAATACTTAAAACTTAAATAGTCAACTCATTTACTGAGTGTCTCAGCTGCGCCCACATTGAAACTACTATAGGTATGTACCTACTATATCTAAATATGTAAATTAATAATATAATTGAATGTTTCTACTCCTTTTGAAAAGTTATCAATCAATAGATATTTACATTCTATATTCAACAATGCCGTTAATTCTTATTTAATACTATTTAAAGTAATTTATACGGGTTTGCTCATATTATCGTATTTGAGTACCTATTTAAATTAGCATTGTTATTGTTCTGCATCCATTTTTTTGGTTTAATTAGAAGTTAATAATCAATAATTTATATTGCTTAATTTATTTAGAGTGTATTCTTTTTTAATTTATATTTATAATAAGTTAAAATGTAAATGTTCTACTTGTATGCAAAACCCTAAAATTATTACGGATTAAAGTGGCTCAATCGAATTATATATACTTATATGTATATTTTTCGCATTTTATTTCATGACATTTTTTTTCGCGTGATTTGCTTCATTTAATATTAATAATATTTTTTAGTTTTAATATAGTACTATCTGTTATATAATAACTGGTACATAAATATAAGTTTACGTTGTAATTAAATATAATTTTATTAACCAACTGGTATCTGAACGTTTAACATAAGCGTTACCTGCGATAAAAATAGAATTGCCAACTATATTTCCATTATTATATTTGGACACTTGTAAATAAAGTGATTAAGAAATAATATACAATTTAGGGATCAGGGTTAGCGTCGCACTTATGACTTGTCAATATCGGAGCATATCTTACTTACTTATCTACATATAAGTGTAGGTATGGCCTGCAAAGGCTATTTAGAATCAGCTTAAAAGCCACATTGGTACTTCTATTACCTAAACAGTGCATAAGCTATGAACAGAACAATTAAAAAATATATTTTGCACAAGAATAAATATGTTTTACTCACTTTATTAAATATTAAATCAGTTGTTAACTGCTAATAACTAGACAACGCTGAAACTGAAGCGGGTTTAAATAGCTTACTAGTATATATCTCTTCACTCACCTCAATCTCTTGGCTTCATCGATGAAAGGTCGCTTTTCCATTTCGGTGAGCAACTTCCATTCAGCGCCTAATCTCTTAGATATCTCCGAGTTGTGCATTTTCGGGTTGTCCTGGGCCATTTTGCGCCTCTGCCCCCTGGACCACACCATGAACGCATTCATAGGACGTTTGATATGTTCCGAAGGTTGCTTCCCGAGTGACATTTTCAAAATTACGTGATTTATGGTATCGACGATATTCTTCAATTAAATATACGAGTTGGTTTATTGGAATAATTTCCTGACTATAGATTTGAAACTCTACATTTTAGTGCAGCAACCATTTTAACTGATAGAGTTTACAAATGTTTTCAATTGCGGTGACGGATTTTCATTGAAAACGATTTCAGTAAAAATAGTATAGAAGTTTTCTAGTATTTTTTACAACCGATTGAATTGTTTAATTCTTGCTATGATGAGAACAACTTTGATCAACAATGTTTGAATATGAGACGGTGAACGGACTATTATTACAAACGAAAATTAAAACGTGGTATTCAAACAATAATTGGAAACAGCGACGTGCAACAGTCATAAATGCGTAGTGTTATCGACTCGGGACAAATGTGCTATCCGTTCGAACCGCGCGCCAAGCTCGCCAAAGCTCAATGCGGACTTTCATCATTTCACACTCCATCCCCCCCAAACCCCCAGAACTCCCTCACCGACCAACGGGAGGTCGTCGTGGGCGGCCTCTGCGCTCTCATTGGTCGAGGAGCAGTCCGTCTCGCGACGTCGCAACAGGTGACTGTGTTTTCTTATTAAGTTAACCGCGCACTGCTACCTTGTGTGCTACTGTGTTTTTCATAACACATTAGAAAGAGAATTCATAAAGAGATACTCGTATTTATTACAAAATTTGAAAGTTCATAATAGATGTTATTAGTAGGCTATTATATCTTCAGTTGAAATTGAACAGGTTTTTTTTTTGTACAACCTTCTGTTACAGTATAGTGGGTTGGTCAAGTTGTGTATTAAATTTCCTAAAATGTAAGTTGTGACTAATTTTTTTATTATTTCAGTAGGATAATAATAATCTAGAGAAGATGAAGAAGTATCAAGAGAATATTATGCCTTTGGTAATATATCATCATCAGCTGGTTGAAAAATATTGAATTAATAACTTTATGGTTATATAACCATGTCTATGTCGGTGTATATACATCGACATAGACAAATATACCTATGTGGATATAATTAATTATTCCTATAGTTGGAGGTAACACTACAAAAAAACTAAAATAAATTCACCTTGTTTTTATATAAATTTGCAAATAACTTTTCTCATTGAATAACTTATTCTGAAACCTTTTTAACTCCTCTTTCTATATATACGTAAGTATTGGTACTATTTTTGTAGAGCACTTTTAAAAAGCCATAATCTTGGTGTGCGTTCACCCTAAAGATGTTTATAAGCGGGATTAAATTCTTTCTCAGCTCTGGTTCCGGTTTGCTGCGCGGTGAGCGTGATTGTATTCAGCCTAATTTGTAGACCTCTATGTAGAGTCTTGTTATGTGATTGACAGTGAAATCGTTAATGATAATACATTGATTGCCTATCCTATAATCATTATTGATTTTTTTCAATTTTGTATAAATCTATGTAGATTTTTGTTATATGATTGGCAATGAAATAGTTAAAATTAATGTACTTATTTTGCCAAATTAGTTTAACATTATGTAGAGTCTTATTAAGTAATTTGTAATGAAACCGTTTTAATATAACAATTGAAAATCATTTTGTTAAACTAACTTCTACGAATTTTTGAGATAAGATTTATTGAGACAATAAAACTCTATATACAGAGGGGGTACAATAAACTGTACATTTTTTTATTAATTTACAATATGCCATGGAATTTAAACACAACTGGTGAAACGTGGGAATGTATTATCCTCCTCTGCTTACCTCTTCGAAGATTACAGGCGTGATGTTATGTTTTTCTACGTTTTTACAACAGCTTAAATTAGCCAGGTAAGGGGAAAATGTATGTTTAATGATATTCTCTAGCTATTCGCTGTTCTAGTAGATTATAACTAACATATTATTAACTATTAATAATGTGAATATTATTATATCGTCATGGAAGCTATCCCGTACGGGGTAGGCAGACATTAATACATCTATGTCATGCATGTCTATCTCACACAGACTTATCACAGACCTGACTTGCTTATATTAAAATCATCTCTCTTTTCATATTTCTGTAATACAATATGTATATTGTAGTAGGTACCTGTACATTTATTGCTAAGATTTTGCTCAAATCTACATTTTACTAAAACCCTTTGTGAATATTCATAGTGAGCGTAAGTAAAAATTAATGGAATATAACATAATTACCCCCTACAAAAGGGCGTCGTGTATATTTGCATGTGACTGCGGCGCGAAGCGGCTGAATGGACACTAATGGTCCCGCCGCCATTGTACTTCACCACCTTGCATCACTATTTAATTAGATTTTCTATAGTTTTGAGCGGCTATCTATTCAAATCTGGGGTAATGCGGGTGTGTGCTACGCTCTTCTGCCTTTGACATTGCGTGCAATTAATTTTTTTTTGTATAATTCGGTATGATTTTGTATAATTTAGTTTGGTTTTTTGAGTAAACATTGTGCTAAGCGTAAGGCTCTCGTATTACGTACCTATATAATAATTAAGTATTTTGTTCGTTGCAATAAAACTGTATGTTATGAAGTTTTAGAAAGGCGTTACTAAAACTTATTTAAAACGTAAATTCACGGTACGTTTTAAATAAGTTTTAGTTAATTCACGCCTGTAAACCCCGAAGAGGTAGGCAGAGGATTCTAGCACACTCACACGTTTCACTAGTTACGTTTAAGTCCCACAATGATATAGGTGGTGCGCCTAATTCTGTACACCGGGTACTGATCCAACCTCCAGGTCATTACTGGAAAATGTCTACTAGAAAATCTCATTTAGATAAATCCAATAGTGACTGACCTGGGATTTGAACCCGGAACCTCGATCATCAGTCGCGCTTTGCAACCACTCGACCAACGAGGCAGTAAAGTAATTTAATTGTTATTAATTTATTAATTGTATTATAATTTGTTTCATCATCGTCATCATCAGCCTAACTCAGTCCACTGCTGGATATAGGCTTCTCCCAATGAGCGCCATCGCACAAATTTGCTTATTTAAATTTAATACCTAATTATAAGTGTAATAGTATATTATTGTAAAAGTAATTATAGCCATAAAAGTATTTATAAAATATAAACGTACTTGGTAAACTACATAAACAATAATGTTTAATTAAAATTTTTAGGTATGCTAACACACATACATGCAGAATAAAATTTCACGAAAGTTTGTAGTAGCATTTAATAATTCGTTCTTCGTGTTTCCACTTGTTTCTCTTCATACATCCCATTTTAATTTACACAATTATTTTATTTATATGTTACAAATATGTTACTCATTAGAAGTTTTAATTTTGGAAACTATCTAAATTCGTTAACCTATGTTTTGGATTTTCAATGTGTATTCAATAATTCACTGCTATTCATTCACTGTATTCAAGACTAGCTGACTTATGTTTAAGTGTATAATTGATCATAAAAATAATAATGAATTTCAATATTGTTGTGTGTATTTTTACCACTTGTCTGATTACCACAGAACAGTTTCCACCTAATTTAGGATCAGGTGTCATATGTATGTTCTCTTAAGACAGGATAATTATTCATCATCATCATCATCAGCCTACTTCCGTCCGCTGCTGGACATAGGCCTCTCCAATAGCACGCCACTGAGCTCGATCTTCAGCTCTTCGCATCCAACCACTGCTAGCCACTTAATTATTAATAATAATACATTTTACTACCCACAGATCTAAGTTTTAATAACATTAATATGTGCATATCAATTTAATTGTGCATTTATTATGACACACACAAGAGTGATTGTGCGGTGCATTAGCATGAGAGACGCCGCAGCCGCTAATAGAGCGCATGAATGGGGACTAATGGTCGCCTTTCCGGGCCACATTATGTGGCCCTATCTTACCCTGTTTGTCAATTTAACGTAAATATTAACATAAGCTTCAATAAATTAATCGCCTTTGCGCGTTTTTCAGATGATTTAATAACGCAGTATCTATGGTGATTTCTTAATGACTAAAAGGTCTAGCACGGCAAGGCTGTCCACACCGTGTTCAGATATAAGTGGTGATAGATGTAATAGTATTGGGTCCTGATATTTTGCTTGCTTTTCAAAGACTCTATCGAGCGATGTCTTGTAGGGGTGCGTTCAGCACTCTTTGTTATGGTTTTCCCACTGATACAGAACGAAAAAAGTGCTGTTCATCTAAAAACACAGCAGAAAATTCTATCGTTCAATGAGCATTTGACGATTTTCATTAAGTTTGTTAACCATGTTTGGTGCCAATCTAACATCATTTCCCTTGAAGGCTATATGTAGTTGTGATAATCTTAAAATTTCAATATCGTGATTCAGTGTCCGTGTTACGCGATCTCTTGGCGAAACGACAAAGGTCGTTTCCAAGCTATAGATAATTATCTATAGCTTAATACATACATTATAATATAATTATTATTATATTGTAATATACAATTACGTAGTTGAGTCTTTGAAACCGAATTGTATAAACAAAGTGATAGGTGTATAAGAGGAAGAGATATCTGTAAAGATAGTGTTGTGGCAATTGGTGCTTTTTATCTCATAAAGGACCTAGCTTGACAATATAATAATAATGATTAGTCTCAATATGTCTCTCTTTCTCAGGTTTTATCAATTAAGTTCGACATCATTCGTTAGATATAAAATACTTTCCTTATCATAAATACCTAAATGAAAGAGTATTTTTGCAATATATTAAGCAAGATAATTTCAGTGTCTGTTTGCTATGATATTGTTGTACCGTCAGCACAAAAAGATATGCAAACCCGTAGCCCGTGGCTAGGTGCCGGTAAAACAATTCCGTACTGCACGGCACAATATCATGTTATGCACCGTTTTGCCGACCCGCCGCCCAGCCTCAGGCGTACACCCTGCCCCTAACAAGTTTGTACCTGACTGCAGCCAATATAAAACAAACACAACTCTATCTCTTAGCAATAAGGTTGCAATTTGAATAACATAATTGTAGATTCGCGTATAACTGGTTGGAGCTGGTGTACGAGACGTGTTATAGGCGTGTTCAATACGGCTGTTATTTACAAAATAGGTGATGTGTTGTAATGTAATGAGTCTGATCGAAATATGATCTTGTTAGTGGCAAATGGATTCTGCTTTATTATATTTACGTTTTAAATAGAATATTTGCGTTGATAGTAAATGACGGGGGCGGGTAATAGATTATATAGAAATGGTTCGGTTTACTAGCGGTAAAATGAGAGAAAATATGAAAATGATTTGGTTTACATAGAATTTTGGTGACATATATGTATTTCAAATGCATAGCAGTAGAACAACTGGTCTTCATATTCTTAAGCTCTGACAGTTTAAGAAATTCAAACGTTAATACCGCAATTGGTAAGTATTTGTCCAGTAAATATATGCATATTTCTTTAATTATGTTAAATATTTCTACTGTACATTACATAGGCATCCTACCACACCAAACATTCAAAACTATAATGCAAAACCTTTTTTAGAAATGAATATTAGTAGGTATTGTAATTTTAACCTTTTTAATGTAATAATGTAGAATTATTATTATATCATCAAACCAAACCGGCGATATTAAACGAAAATAACGTCTTACAGACCTGACGTTCCTCTTTTAAATTCTTATATGAATATACCTACAGACTATCTAAATAGTATGTACGTAGAGTTCTGACTGAAAATTGCCGTTTTCGGTGCCCGGTTGGACACAAACGACGTTACTGCCCTAACGCAGTGCCACGTATATTTTAGTATCCTGCCAGATACAATGATATTTTCCAACTACACAATATATTTGGAACATTTAAGATACTCGTGTACCATTCGGCGTTCGGCAACCATTTAAAAGTTTAAAAAGTTATTTGAAGAGTGAAGTTATGGTGCTCTCTGTCTACCCCGTAAGGATCTTGGCGGGATTAGTTATAAAGTCAACCTTGCAAACCCCAAAAACATACCTGTATTCATACTTGCTTACAAATGGGTTTTATTCATTAATTTATCTCTTATCGAGGTGTTTTTCGAGGAGAGAAGAACATGGATAGAGAACGTAAAGAAACAATTTGACGAATAATCATGCAGAAATAAATGATGTAGAAAAATTATTCAGAAAGAATGGTATATGAAAGAACGAAGCAGTTGTATAATGCAAATTTGATGGACGAAGGTGTCGGGAGAGACCAAGACTTACTAATTTTAACCAAACACGTCAGATACGAGTACTTGCTCATGGGAGAGTCAGAAGACTTCAAGATCAGCGTGTGTGTATGAAGAATATGAAATCTGAATCATGAATATCAAATCTGTGCGAGTAGGAAATACACGTTAAGGGATCTGGTATGACATATAATACATAATAAACTACACATATGGATAGTGTTGTTATTTTATTATTAGGATAATTTCGCTACTGTAATTATTTGATACTAGCTACGACACAGCTACGATCGTAGCTTGTAGCCTCGATAGATTATGCTAGGGCTACAGAACACGTTCATTGATTTACGTTGAAATCTCTTAATATATTCTACAAGGAAAGGTTTCTTCACAAAGGTGTATAAGTTTGATGTTTAGTAGCTGTTATAATCGTTATACGAAATGTTGACTGTAATTACATCGATCATCTGATATCCGTCATTTTCATTATGAAGTTTTTTATAATCACTTCCAAATAGAGATCTGTTTCAGATTTGTTTAATATAAAAAAATACAGAAAAAATCGTTACCAATACAGTTGTGTTAATGGACACAGCTTATCTCTGTTTTTGATTAGTCAACCGTCAAAGCTCGTACAGGGTCCTTGTGCGCTAACAAATGAGACGATAACGGGTTAAAACCAAAACGTTAAGAAAAAGATTTCACAGAATCTAACTTTCTTACCCTTCTTGAATACGTATTATAATACCGCATCGCACAAAGCGAACGCTGTATGGAGGAGGAAATAAAAACATCGTATCAATAGCGGCATAAAGGCGAGGAGCGGATCGAGCTACACACGGTGTAAACTTCTAAAGTTACATGTGAAGATATTTTGATTTTAAAATGTGTTAGTAATTTTTTCTAATTGAATCTTCTTACAGTATCTTGGAGTCTGGGGTTGATTTAGGTGTATGGCAATCGGTTCACCTCCTATTCCATAGTGTGACGTAAATGTACCAGACGAAACATGGGGGTGCATTACAAGTGTAAAGGATAGGCAGAGAAGTCTCTGCCTATCCTTTCGGGGGCATACAGGCGTAACCTAACGTTAAAATTAAAGCTTGTAATAACAGTCTTAAAAAATATGCCGATTAAATTATACAATATTTGTAGCGATGAAATGTAGACATGATTATTACTGTAGGTATATTATTATTATACTATCACGCCAGGTCGTTTGTAGTTTAGGCGGAGAATACCAAGTACCAAATATTTATATGCTCATATAATTGACACTATATTTATCTTACTTTGTGTACACCTAACTGTAATCCTCAGTGATAAAACATTATAATAATAAATGACAATTACGAAAGAAAAATGTACCTATGTACGTATGTACATGAAAAAATCGTTGAACGAGACACAATATCTTCAGACGCATCTCGCGACATTTAACCCCTTGT
>DWMG01000791.1:0-17477 GCA_018244855.1 Elbella merops
TGTATGTACATATACACATATTTTCGCAAATTACTATCCTAACATGAAAAATTAAAAGGAACAAATCTTGTAACGATGTGGGAGTGAGGGATTTAGGAGATAACAACCAATATTTAAAACGGAAAGATTCAATTACATCATTATATCCCAATCCAACAGCTGCCATTGCTCCAGGAATGCAATCAGTTTCAATAGACGCAAGGCCACGGCTGTAAGAAGCCAGAATCGTTTCCTCGGCAGTGAAACAACCATCGGCATAAGCGCACCCCAACTCGCCAACACTGTGTCCTGAAGTGACGGGTACATTTTAAATCGAACAATTATTGTAGCTAGCTTCATTTAGTATAAATCGAATATTAATCTCACCCAAAATGATATCGGGGACAATTCCGAGTTCTGTTAAAATGTCCGTTAAACCTATTTGAACAGCAGCTATCCCAATAAAACTGTTCAATATGTTATCAAAAGCACTTTTATTTGTATCGGTTATTACTTTCATAATATCTACTCCTTTGGGACTTAAAGCTCGATGACATCTGAAATTTTAATGTAAATAACTGAATATACTGGCTATAACCACACTGATAAAATGAAGATTTTCCAATAATAATTACTTACTTCATAATAGCTCTATGAAACATAGGTATTCGCATTAGGTCAGTGCCCATACCAGGCCATTGGGATCCCATTCCACTGTACATGAAGCAAACAGGTTTAGTATCTCCGATATTATGCGATACACTTCTGGCTAAGCTTACTGTTTCACGCTTTTCATTTGTATCTGAAAAGTGGATTACTCATAACAATTACATAACATAACCAGCGTCTGATTATTAGGCTGGATAGCGAAAACAGCTGAAATGAATTTAGTTCAAATTTTTTTGCTTTTTGAGACCACTAAAGAAAAAAGGTTGCCAGCTCGCAGCAACAAGTTATGTAGTACTTATAGGGTGTGTACGAGGGGTATAATACTCTACTTACTGGTGTATCCCAGGCGTAATGTCAGTAATTATTATAATATTGATTCGGAGAATTACCACCGAAGTAACAGTACCTACACCAATTTAAAAATTGATCACGTCAGTGTAAATAATAAGACCCTTTTTCTAAGGAAGAAATGAGCTGATGATCCTAAACACCTCATAGACGTCAACTTTCAAACAAAAAAGGAATTAAAATTGATTCAGTTCAGGACATACGATTTCATGTTTCTCACATAAACCACGACGTCGCAGACAAAGTTGATATGTGTAGATGAATACATTTTTAGAAATTACTCTCCTTTTTAGAAATTTCTCTGATGTGTAATGAAAATAAGGCAACAATCTATGTGAGTTTACAGACGTAGAGAAAAAAGTGAAAGTATGTGCTTATAAGTATGTATTGATATGGTCAATAGTATAAGTATGTAATTGATATGAAAAAAAAAATCTTTTTTCTGGCACAATCTTCGCACATATTTTTCTAGTATTTATTAGTTATACAAAATTTAAGCACCAATAGTTCTTAAAATATTCGCAAGTATAAAATTTCTCAATAATCTAACTTACCGAGGACAACATATCCACGGCCCATATGATTCACAATATTGGATTGATGTATGTTATGGATAAGACCTATCAATTCTGGATCCACAGGCAGAGATTCCAAATTTAACAAAAACTTATCAACGCATTCCTCTTGTCTTGCAGAAACGGTAACGAGATAAGGGATGTTACATGAGTAACTTTTCTTGTCCTGAAAATTAAATTACGTGAATGGCAAATAAGTGATACTTACTCATTTGCTCCTATTTATTTGTTACATCTGCCAATCAATGATTAAACGAACTTACCTGTACGTGAAATTCAATCATAAATATACTAGCGCAGAGTCTGAAGATGTTAGTACCTCTCACCCAACTAATGCATCAATGAATTTCATGCTTTTTTCGCTTGAGCCAAATGATAGGTGGCAGGCATGTCGGAAGAAGGCATGTCGTCGTTGAATAAGCTAATAATGTTACAGTTTCATTCGAAACACGTTTTAAGGACAACTTGTCATTAGGATACCACTAACTTAGTTCTGTCCAGATTGTATTTTATTCTATCTGCATTAATATCTAGTTGCATGGATAACAGTGGATAACTGATCCCATTTTATCGCCGTGTTCGTTAAGCTCACTATACTTCGACACATTTCTATTATGATATTGAAATATCTTGCGTTCTATTTGATTCAACCTTTTAAAGTAATACTGAAAATCTTCCTCCTTTCTTTTACGTTTTGGCATTTTCACAATTTTGTTGATCACGAAAATGATGTTGAATGATTTAGTACTTAACTACGAATGATAGGTGACAGGTATGCAGCTAGAGCTATGGAAAGGGCTATGCTCCGCGTCTCTCTGAAGGATCGCATCAGAAATGAGGGGATCCGACAGAGAACCAAAGTTATCGACATAGCCCAAGGGATTAGCAAGCTGAAGTGGCAGTGTGCTGGTCACATCTCTCGCAGAATCCATAGCCGCTGGAGCAGACTAGCTCTGGAGTGGAGACCGCGACTTGGCAAACGTAGCGTAGGATGCCCTTCAGCTAGTTGGAGTGACGATATAAGTAAAGTGGCTGGCAGTGGTTGGATGCGAAGAGGTGAAGATCAAGCTCAGTGGTGTGCCATTAGAGAGACTTGTGTCCAGCCGTAAACGGGAGTAGTCTGATGATGATGATGATGATGTCTGATGATGATAAAATAAGAGGCTGTACGTAAAATATATTCACAATTAAGTGCCCGAGTGGTAACACCTACTGGATGCTACGTGTGAAAATATACATCCAACAGGTACTGATATCGAAGACCCGGCGCTTGTATAATTACCTATGTGAAGTATATAATTTACAAGTTATTGTATATCTGCTAATTATATACTTCTCATATGTACAAAATCAATAAATATTTTGCATTTTGTTAACATGCCTTTGCTTTATAATGTCCCTTAAGAAGAACATGCGCGTCGATCCCAGTGAATGAAATACTATTAATAGCTGTAAGCCCCCTTTTGAAAGGGGAAGTGTCTTGTACTACTTGGACTTTGCCTTCGTTAATTGATGGAATATCGTGCGGTTCATTATAGTGGAGATTCCCAGCTAGTCTTCCAGTATGGTACGCCAAGCACACCTTTAAAATATTGAAGTGATTTCAATAAGAAACCGAAAAAAAATAGTTATATTGTAAGAATAAATTATTATATACATTGTAACATGACGTTACATAAGACTACGTTATGACAGAATTATAATTAAATCCTAAATATTTATTTCTATTTAGATTTTACAAACGATACAGAGGTATTATAGTTAGACGTTAAAGTTTAATATACATATTTTAAAACGTAACTTCACGCCTGTAACCCCCGAAGAGGAAGGCAGAGGAAGGCAGAACACTCCCACGTTTCACCGGTTACGTTTACCTACCACTATGGAATGGGTGGTGAGACTATTGCCATGCATCGGGCACATATTGAGACTCCGAACCGCTGTTAGAAAATCTAAATTAGAAAATTTTGTAGTGCTCAATCCGGGAATTGAACCCGGGACCTCCCGATCGGTAGTCGCACTTGCAACCAACACGACCAACGAGGCAGGCATAACATATTTTATTAATTTACAACCAATTTTCACTTGTTATCGCAACAAAACAAGGAGTACCTTTATGACAGCACATAATCCAGCTACTGATTCGCTGTTTCCCATATTTGACTTGACACATCCAATTTTTATCGGTTTTTTCGCACCAAAAAATCTGCCTATAGCTTCAATTTCATTCGCGTCTGCCTTAGGAATTGCTTTAAAATAAATATACAATTAATTAGTTTTACTCGCTAGCAATGGTTTAATTCATAAGTATATAAACCATAACCGTATTTTACAAAAAAACAACATTATAGATTAGCTAAAATAAAACTTTAATACTTAACACACCTGATCCATTTGCCTCGACATATTCTACATCGTCAGGAGATATATTAATGCTCGTATAGAAGTCTTCGAAGAATTGTGTTATATCAATTACGTTCCGTATTGGTAAAAACTCAGATTCCCGTTTTAAGCCGTATCTCATTTGAGCATAATGTACCTCCGAGTATATTCTGAAAATAAATATATATGAGTGTATACACAACCGCATATGTCGCAGTCTTCGGCTTCCCCATCAGCCGTCATCTAGTTTATTTAATTAACACAGATGATTCTTCATTTTTCTCGGCATATTCGTCTATCAACATCCACATTATAGATTCGTTTAATCGTTCTCTGTAAAATGTCTCTCAGTGTAAAATTCAGAAAGAGCTAGTAAACATCAGTTAAATGTTGTCCTAGCAATCGAAATTATTACATAACTTTTCTTTATTACTTTATTTAACTATAATGTGTTACCTTTTTGCGTTTTTGGCCTTTTGTAGGAATATAACATTTATAGCTTCCGACCTAACGCAGCCATCGCCATGTTTATCGAAGCACTTTGATTTGCCGTCTGTAGACAGCATACCAGTTCTAAAAATATATGATTATGTCGTATTGAATTGTTTTGTTCAGAGACGACGGAAAGTGTTAGTTCGTGATATTTCGTGGACGTGGACGACGTTGTGAAAATAATATAATAAAATACTTATGGCTTTAAGAACATCGAAATATATTCAACGTTCTTATTATTACTTAACGATTAACGTCTCAGGTTTATTTTTTTTTTCTTTTCTTCCTTATATCTCGATTACCATTAAACACTCGGTTCCTACACTTAGGCGTTCAGTTCTCAAAGCCTGAGCGATATCGCATACTCCTTCGTTGCATTATGCTCACGGAATAATGACAGGTCCGTTCATACTGGAGTTACGACAGAGTTGGTCGTAGATGAAATACGTATCGCAATCGCTCCTATCGGGATGCTACGGATTTCTCTGACCATAGTGCTGCCCAAAAAAACGAATATCGTCGCAAGTCAACATGCAGAAATGGCACGGAATTGGTAGCTATAATCGACGTCTTTAGCGAATTCATAGAATTCACTTGCCTTTACCAGGATCGACGAGCTCTAATGCTTTAAGTTCGGACATCAACTCGGTAAAGACAACTAGATGTACCAACACTATAACGAAAACAATTAACCACCAATAAATAATATAAAATATATACAGCCCACAAGATCTCATGCAGAATTTTTTTTAATCAATTTGGCTAATTTGTTAAAAAAATAACAAATGATCCATTCGAAGGAGCTCACAGCATCATCCCCGAGTTCAATCCCGGCGCCGAATTCCAAACTGCCACTGACTGGCATGACAAAGTCAATGACACTGCAGTTTATAAATGGAGCGATAAACAAAATATTTATGTATTATGGTAATCCTATTTTAATGCGTTATGCCAAGAAATAGTATTAGGGTATAAAGCGTGCAAATTTTAATTGGTCCCAATGGAAGATACGCATTTTAAAGACCTTTCCCCGTGACCGAAATTATGCCAATCGTTTATACAAATTGCTCGACAGAAAGAGCAGGAGAGAGGATTCATTTGGTACTTTCAGGATAAAATGAGACTTGTCAATATGAGTGATATTATGGGAAGGACCGTTCTAGATTGCTGCCTAAACAGAATATTCGATAACAACATTAAATTGCGCACTCAGGAATCAAGTATAAACAATCTGTTTCATTTATTTCTAGAATCTAGAGTTTATAATCATGACTGGAGAGCAAGCTACGCAAATTGCACAGGTTCAGAATGTTTAGAGATAACTCTACACATTCTCATAATTTCTCGAACAATAACATCTGAAACATCCATAATAGTGATTGCTCGGGATTTGGTCATGTTGCCCAGGCGATGATCAAAACCGATTTTCCTATGTAACAGATGCTACCGTCTAGGCGATGAAGCCCAGCAATATCGGTAACTAAACAATACAAAGCTACAACCTCACCAACCTGCAAGTCACAGCCGTAATACCGCCGGAGAAAAGGCAGAAAGCAAAGAAGTCTTACAAATAACCAAACATGAAACAAAAAAGGTAAATGTTTAAAATACACACAGCTTAATGGCACACCAAGGTCTGGTTACATAGATTTCGGCAGTCAGTGTACATTAACTAAAGCGGGTATCCTACACGGGTATTCTGTTTGTAACCTAATAATTAATAAGTTACCAATTACCATGGACATGCCAAATGTTGGCCCCAAACTTTTCCAAGGAACACAAAGCTGAACTAATCGCACCTATTAATAGTTATCGAAATTGTATTGCTTTTAATAAGTAAGAACTGATAATAGTGAACATGATGTTGTACGAGAGATTCTAAGAGAACTGCTGCCAAATAACATTACAAGAGTATTTCGTTCTGTTTACGCTAGTTTAATGACTAATAAAGTATTTGCGTGGACTACATGGGGCTCAATAAGAAAACGATGTAAGATAGCTAGCTACCTTATGGCAGTCGTTGATGATCAGTTGGATCGATTATGCGATAAGACATATTTTGTTAGCCTGGATTTGACATCGGCTTTTCTGGTATTAAAATTTATGGCTAGACATTATATTTGTCACTGGACATATTGAACTATCTTCTCATTACTATACACATACTCGTATTATCTATTGTGTAAATACTTTCCATTAATTCCAGTACTGTTGTAATAAACTGTAACTGGATCACTTTAAAATTTCATTTGCAATCATTACATAAAGATACAATTACCTGTCCAAATTTATAGAAGGTCCGGGTAAGGGACAAACATTGCAAGAACCAACAATAGCCGAATCACATTGTCCTGATAAAATATAATAGTAAGCACGCTCAATACTGGCTAGAGAACTAGAACAAGAGTAATCAGCCGCGTAAGAAGGGCCTCTTCCATTTAAGCAGTATGAGACACGATTTGCTGCCATGGATCTACCGCATCTGAAATGATTAACAATATGTAGGTATATAAATAATTCATCGCGATACTAAAGTGCATGCGTGCGAGCATGCGTGTGAGTTTTGTGTGAGCATGTGTGTGACCATGTGTGAAGGTGTGAGTGTAATAATTATCGCAATACATAACTAAGTTTAATGACTAGCAGCTAGTAAACACAAGGTGTTGTGCGTTGTACGACACTTGTGAATTTAACTTTTTTGTCTCCCTAGATAAATTGTACCTTGACGTAAAATAGGCTAATGCATGAAATCTAAGTATGTAATCCTTACCCTGTTAAAAAATATTTATTTTTAACATTGTTGCCCAAACATTTCATAGTACTATCAGTGTATTGTACTCCCATAAACACGCCGAGATTCTTTGCATCATAAGTTAAAGGGTTTATACCTGAAAATGTTTGTTTATTTATATTTTTAATATTTAGCTGCAAAAACTAATAATGTTAATCATGCTTAATATGTACATATATGCTTGGGGAAAGCCCATGTCCAGCAGTGGACTGAGATAGGCTGATGATGATGATGCTTAATATGAAAATATCTTCTCAGCAACACTTCTATAAAAATTCAAATGAAGCACGTATTCAGCAAGTCTTCTACATTCGTACATACATAAATTTCGCAGCAATTATTCTGATCGTGAATTCATAGTTATACAATTAAATTTCTTAAAAAAAATCAGCGACGTGTCATTAATAAAAATTATGTCGTTTTTTATTAACAATCAAAACTGTATAATTATATTGATAATAATAATGATTCACGCCATATAAATAAATTTGTAGGGTTTCTTAGTAATCCACTAATCCCTAATTCCATGTTTCTTAATACCAAATTGCCACCATACGATTAGATGTCGCAAGTAATATTACAAAATGTTAAAATTCTGAATTAACTAAATCCAAAATAGAATAATAGTGAATCCAAAATGAAAACTTCCAGGTTAAATCTTGCTCGTATTATTAGTACTTAGATACATAGCGATTGTAATAAGTAGTTTAGATTCGAGCTTCTAATAAATTCACGCAAGCCTAGAACGTTGGAAAATGTTGTTTTCTTGATTTTAAGTCGGTGACAGCAGTAATAAATATACAGCCTGAAATTTCCCTGTAAAATATTTTATAAGATAAACATCCGAATAGCCAAAAAGCTACTACCCTGAAGAAACAATCGTGCAACCGTAAGAATGGATAGGGATAGGATAAGTGTCTTCAGATAAAAATGATTAGCCACCTACCTGCATCGTAAATAGCACTGTACGCATGCTCCATTAGCTTTCTGACCATTGAATCCATATATTTAGCAGGTTTAAATGAAACTTTGAAAAATTGAGCGTCAAATCTATTCATATCATCAAGTACTCCCTTATACTTTGGCAATTCCAGTAATTTACTATTTGTTTCCACGGCGATAACCATGTCCACCTGCATAAATTGATTGAATGTCTTCTATAAGCGACTAAAAATGATCTTATTCTTAAATTAATACCGAAATTTTGAGGCCCTATGAGAAAGATATTTTTATTATTTTCTGCTTGATACCTAGTTTTTGCGTGTGTGCGTACGTGCGTGCATGTGTGTGTGCGTGTAAATAAATTTTTGTCATACGACATCTGGAGAATGAAAAAACCAATGATAACATGCGACATGGCGTTTGAAAGAGATATTAAAAAATTAAAAAAATTAATGTTACGTTTGTGAAATAACTACTATTTACAATATTCAGAAAATGTTATTAACATCAGTCAATATAATTAACATGCACTTTTTAATCTAGAATAAATGCGTCGAGTGCTGCAATCTACAACAGAATCAAATAACGCATTCAAAAGACATCGTGGATGAAAACGAATAAAAAGAGTTTTTTAAAAATATCTTTTCTTTTAGGCAGGTTTTTATGGTTTCTATAGATAACACAAAAAATCACATCAGAATCTAAGAACGCGTTCAAAAGATATCGTGGGTAAAAATTTCCAAAAAAAGTTTTTCAAAATATTTAAATATGTTTTAGTCACCTTGGTATTGTTACGAGTATTATAGATGTAGTATCAATATTTCTATCGTACTACGGTAAATATAAGATGTTAGTTATATCTAAAACGAATCACAGGTTAAGTAAACCTAAAAGTATATATAGGCTTATTAAATAATTGAACTGAGGTCTGTCTTACATCAATGCAAGTTAAGGAGTCTTCCAGGACCCTTTCTTATAATTACTTACCTACTATTGTAGGGTTTCTCACCCCACTCCGTCATGCTCCGTCATGTCAAATACAGTAATGCACAAAACAATCAACCCTGAACGTTCCCATGCCTTTCCAATTCTTACAAATACTTTAAATGTACAAACAGATTGCCGACGGTCAAAACATCTGGACACAGCATGCTTGAAACACATTTACTTTAATCTTACAGTTTACGATACCCAAAAATCCTTACCGTCATAAAAATAAAAACATGCACAAGAACATTAAAAATACAATTATGTAATTTTGCCTACAGCTTTAGTTTTACAATTCTACATAGATGATTTATTTGCACTTAGAAAACTGTGTCACAAATAAAGAAGAAGTCGAAATAAAAAAGTTTTAGGGATTGCCTAGGGTGTCAAACGTTTCCAAGATTTTTACTGTTTCGATTTAATTTTAAACACCAAAATAACGCATATTTTCATTTGTTATATTGTATAATGTATAACTATACCTCTATCGAAAATATGTTGTAAAGATATCTTATCAGGATGGAAGGTGGTGTATAAGATACTTGATTTATTTTATTCGTTTGGAGGTATCTTTACTTGTATTTACAACTTCTTTAATTTTCTTTATTAGAAAAGTATTAAGCCAGCAGACAGAGGTCACAAGCAATGGGTGAAACGAAATTACTACTTATGGCTATCGGATCCTTTTTGCCACCTAGTGCTTTATGGCAAAAGTTCTAGAAAAATTTGACTGCCTCGTTAGTCGATTTTTCTGATTTATTATTTCCAGTAGTGATCCAGAATCTGGATCTGTGTCCGGTGTATGGCAATAGACTCACCACCTATTTCATGGGACGTAAACTTAACGTATGCCTTCCCTTTCAAGGATTACAGGATTGTTGTTAATTGCTAGTAGTTGCACATAATATTGATGTGTGATCTGTCTTCCTTTAAATATTGGGGTGGGTAACAATCGCACCTAGCGATCATACGAGTACTTGACGCCCTACTAATTGAATACTAACAGAAAAGGATTAGTTCTCTTATACTAAAAATTGCGTTTAAATATGGGTTTATAAAGCAGTGATAGACTATTCGTTAAGAATTCAGCCTCTCACTCCGGAGGTCAAATCCATGGCGTGCACCTCTTTACAAAAAGTGCGTTTTAAATTTAAATATCACTTGCTCATGGTGAAGGAAAACATAGTGAGGAAACCTGCACATCTTAGAATTTATAAAAAAAAACGTAACTTCACGCCTGTAATCCCCGAAGAGGTAAGCAGATGAATGTAGAACACTCCCACGTTTCACCGGTTACGTTTACGTCCCACTATGGAATAGGTGGTGAGCCTATTGCCATGCATTAGGCAAATGTCCGTACTCCGAACCACTACTAGAAATTCTAAGAAAATTTTGTAGTGTTCGACCCGGGAATCGAACTCGTTACCTCCCGATCGACAGTTGCACTTGCAACCAATACGACCAACGAGGCATTACGTTGTGTAACGTTGTGCTATCTACAGATAAGTGACATCTATCCAGTTTTAGATAAAACAAAATTCATGTTACGGCCATAATACTAGATGAAAATATGCACAAAAATTGTTTGATAATTATATCATAGATGGCGCTGTGTGTTCTGTATTGTAATAATTTGAAACGGAATAAAGCATTGAACCCGCTGACGATTTTGAGTTAACATTTTTGCAACACTTGGAATAAAAGGTATCAGTTCATTTCATTCAATCGCGTATTACAAGTAAAATTGCTTGCGCAGCTTCACTTATTATAGTAATCGCACCATAAAATGAATCTACCTATTCATAAAAAATCTAGCAACAATTTGTTTGTCGTTCAGCGTTTTTGTACTTCTAATCATCTGACAGGTATCATTAGGTTTTCAAAGCGTTACTGAAAATAATTCAAGGAAACTTGATGATCATTAAACAACAAAGACCGGAGGCTAATTTGTCTGAGAATGATGATAGCATCTTTAGCAAAAAGTGGGTGAACAGTAATTTTGTGCGCACATTATCTGTATATTTAGGATTTTGGGATTTCCAATTTCAATATAAGTGTGATGTCGCTTATAATCGAAATTTTGAAATTTATTTACATTTCAAAATTTTCGAACATTCGTTTATTTATCCAAGAATTGAAATGATATATAAAATACTATTTACATACTTTAGACACGCTCCAGATTATATGCCTAGGGTAACACTGAGGGCATTATTAATTGCTCTCCCGCTTAGAAAGATCTTCAGGATCACCCCACCTTAGAAATAATCCCGTTTGAAGACTGTTTAGTAACGGCATTACGGATTATTATGGTAAAAGATCAACGTACGAAGCTCTACTTACTATTGATTACTGTAATTTAAAAACTCTATCTGATATCTGATATTTATAGCACTGATCTGGTCTTACTCTCCTTTCGCCGCACTAACTGTAGTTGTACCGTTCTAGTGTACTCTCTCTTAATGATACAGGAGCACGGCAACCACATTACAAACTGTGCGCTCGTTACGTCAGCTACACACAGTCGCAGTAGAGTAAGCGAACACAAACGAACGTTAACAAGCTACCCAATCGAGCCGAATTTAAGCCGAACGCAAAGCTGCCGATGAATTGGTAGAAATTTTAAACATTTTTTTTTCTTTGCTAGAGAAAGGTAGTAAAAATATTATATAAAAAAAATATGCAAATTTATCAAGCAGTTCTTATGTACTTTAATGAAATTAAAATGTTTAAATAGGACGGTATCAATCTGCGAATATTATTCATCATAATAATAGTCTAGCTATTTTTCTTCTTTATTTTCTTATATTCAATTTTTTTTAAACCCATATAAGTTATCATTAAAATACAAGCGGTTGTGTGCAATCGCCTTTAGCGTTTTGTTGCCATAAAAGAATGCAGAACTGGTTCAAGTTAAAGTCGGGCTCCGAAACGTAACTCGAAATGTACGAGTACCTAAGTGTTTAACGAGTCACAAAATTCCTGTGCTCTTATTTTATATAAAAGTTAAGTATTATGAATGGTTAATTCCCATGATCTTAGGAATTATGAATCATAGCAGCGGAAGTAGCTATATATTAGTTCCTTTCTTAGTTAGGATGGACTTCCGCGAAGTAACGCCTGATTCTATTAGAGAACAGATATACGTAAACAAAGGGATAAAAATACTAAATATTTTTTGTTGTTAATAATAATTTAAAAAACTTTATAAAATTTGTTACTGAAGAAACTTTATAATTCTCATTTTTGATTCACTAGATGGCTCCACTTTCTAAATTCTATGTAATGGAAATAATACTCAAAGGCAATACGCTAAAACGTTTATATGCGCGTTAATTATATGCTCACACGCAGTTGTTTAGATCTTATTCAGTACCTAGTTTTTGTTATCTATTTTTGTTTTAAATTACTTAAGTTTCAGTTTCGGTGTCTGCTGAAACTAGACGAGAAGGGGAACAATGGGTTACGGTTTTTGTTTTAGATGGAAACCGAGTTTCAGTTAGACACTAATGTAATTAAACAACATTTTTATAAAGTGTGGGGTACAGTGAATGATGCGTAATAGGTTTACATCTGTATACACTTATTGCAGGCACCCACGCGGCCGCGTCCCTTCTTATAATTTTTTAAATATTGCAAACGTTTTGGAATATCAAACCGGACATTTGCATTAAATCGATACATACATTTTATTTTTTAGATAAAATTATTGTTTCTTATAATTTCTATATTGAAGCTTCAAAAGTTCTTCATTCACATTTTGCAGTAGGTACTTAAGAAGCCTTAGAATTAGAAGAATTACATTAGAGAAATTAAAAAAAAGAAGGTTTATAGGATAAAAAGGCTGATTGACTGTAATCCATACTCAGCTGGCTCATACAAAGGTACTAAAGAATCTTACTGTCAAGGAACTAAATACTAACACTTGTATACCATTTTAGTTCTGTTTATCCTCTGATATAACCGCATAAGCCCTCACACCACATTAATAAAACTTTGGTTTTAGACCGAAATTCAACCAAATTTATAATCTATTTATCTGAGTCTAATAAGAACGCCTATGACTTAAATATAGAAATACTTACACAATTTTCTATATTTCATGTTTACATTAATTGAAATATATTACAAAAAAAAACAATTTTAAATACTTATTTGGTACTTATACGAAATTAACACAAACAAATTTCATGATATTTTTCCTATTCATATCATAATATTCACAACTGATATAAAATGACTGGATTCCGATAAGTTACTTAATTTGAATCATGAGAATTCACCGAAGAGAAGAAAATCTTTGTCATCGACCAGCATCAGCCTGTAAAGAAAAATACGTAATTAATGAGTTTATTGACATTATTAAATAATTTGGAAATCGAATAAAAAGATGATGTATAATAATGTAAGGGTCGGATTGTACACTTGTTATATTAAAAACTTTTGTTTACGATTAAGAGATTGTGAAGATTCTCACTAATATTTTAATAACAGACTAACTTAAATTATAATAAGAGGGTCAGGTTATAGTCATTTAAAAATTGTAATTTTATTATGTCGCAGATATTAATTATTTTTTAAGTGATTCGTTTAGGCTCGATAGAACTAAGTTCGGGTACGTCATCTAATTTAAAAATAACATTAAATACGTAACATCAATTTTTCTCTGTTATTCCGCACTGGACTACGGTAATAAAATATACACCAGCTGAAAGAAGTTTCGCGAACACGTAATCAAATTTCACATATTTTGATATATATAAAAATAATAATTATTATTATTATTATTGATATATGCCATAATTGAAATAGATTATATTTGTCTGCCTTACCCTTAAAGGTTATTATAACTTTCTCTATATTACATTCAAAACATTAACATTGTAGTAGGGGAGCCCAAGAGGGGATTTTGCGCGTTACTCGAGCGCGTCAGAAAATCATATGGGGAGAAACCTTGTACCCTGTAATGTAGGATAGGACAGTCGTTCGTACGCCGCGGCGGATATTTCGCCGCATGGGTGCGAGATTACGGGCCCCGAGGTTTCCTTCCTTACCCAGGCAGTCTCAGGGGGTCAACTGCCCCCCGGTTATCTCACCCCGTCGTTAGACGGTGTTGTTGTCTGTGGTCGTCACTCGCCGACCATGCTATATAGCATCATTCAACCCCTCGAGCTCCCGAGGGAGGGGGCGGCCGTCAGGGGGACGAGCGTGTAAGGGCGCGAAACCCCTGAGGTGGGCATGAGGCCCGTTGTCGGCTCGGTCGTACATACGCCTTGCCACCCAGGCCACATGCTCATCCAGAGGCTCTACTTTTAAGTCGCGCTCCAGCACGTCGTTCCTAACGTAGCGGCCCGCCCCAACGATCGCTCGAAGGGCCCCTGTAATGTACCCCTACCATATATGGACCCTTTAAATAGGGGCATGCGTTGAGGAGTTAGAGTAGTAGTAGTAGAGTACTGTTAGAGTAGTAAAAAAAACGATTCTCAGAAAAACTCGAGCGCGTCAGATTCAGGCAGGGTAAGGTAAGTACATGCAGAGCAGCGTATATTTCAATAATCTGACAAAAAAAGTCACCTCGAAATACTCGAGCGCGATTGAATATTTTTTCTTTTATTTTAAAGGTAATCCTCTAAGGATTACAGAAAACATATAATCTGACGATTTTCATGGGGCGATGTAGCTTAAATCATAAATAAAGTGTGGAGCGTACCTACAGCTGCTGAGAACTGTACTCCCACTCCGCGTCTCTCCTTTCTTGTCAGTCTTTTTAATTTCTCACTCTCTCGCACCATTCCTACACTACTGTCTGCCGCCATGAGGATTTCCCGGCTGATCACAATAACAATACTTGGTTCGTTGGTAACTAACTTTCAGAAGCATCCGCAGATATCGTTGTAAAACGGAAATCTTAGAAAATAGTACAATATTGTAAATTATTGTAAGTTTATAACCATTTCTGCTTACAGAAACACGAGATGACGAAGAAATTGACCAAAAGGAAATCAACTTTGAAGACGAATCCAGTGAGAGGATGAAGATTAAAATACTTGTTTTTTCTCTACCTTTGTAATAATAATTGATAGAATTGTGTCTATATATTATATCTGTATATTATTTTATGACACCCAGAAATTAAAAAAATTTTTTTTTTTTTAAATTATCTTAAATAAAACTTAACATTATCTGTTTTTCGTTTTAAGACCTAATCTTCACAATCCAATAGGTCGTCATGACGCTTTAGTAACTGCACATTTAGCATCTCGGGCTCCCCTACTATTCTTGCTTAACTATTATTATTTATGACCAGCCATGGACGGAAACGAGTTGATGATAATGATAATAAAGTGTCTTTTACCAGCTTGTGTATAATAAGAATCATAATAAAGTAATTTAAATAAACAAGATTTGTATTAGAAATCAGATCTGAATATGGTCTATCGGAGCATAAATCTGATAGTGAATACATGTAATAACACACAGAAATACTAAAATAATGTCGATATGAACTAAAATTATGGCAATTAACTTTACGAGAAGAATGACGTTGTTTTTGTACTTTAAAAAATATCTGATAAAAGCCGCTCTTTTGTACTGTGTGATGTTACAGTCATGCTAATTAGTCATAGTAAATGTAAATTTACAGTAATTTTGGCCAGACTCGAAATAACATCGACCATAGTGACTGTCACTTTAGACTAGTTCAAGGTTGTTGCTATAAAAGAGAGTGATGAAATACTTCGTTAACTTTGTTATATATAATATGTTTATATAGAGAGTGAGTGACGGCTAAATCATTTGGTCTATGTCAAGGCTGTGCAAGATTTGTGCAATATCTACCCAATTAGGTACCGGACGATTATATAATAATCATTATTATTAGACAGTTGAACAATGATACGTGATCTATCTGCCATTCGGGGCTTAAATTGTAGATTTTTCTTCGACATTACAGAAAAGGCTAAAAGAATCGTCTTGAACTTTAAAAAAATCTGTTATATATTTAGATTCGATTTAAAAATCTGTATTAAATATTTAGGGACTAATAAACGTTTATGAATTTCAACTCTATTGGAATGCACATCGTATCAAGTTAACGTTAATTAATATACGTTAATTTGAAAATAAAGAATTTAAAACGTTATTGAAAAAATAATTAGTCTAATTATTTTTAGTATGTCCGAGCGCTAGTTTTCTTAAATTTAAGTTTCTAATTTTGAAAATATGCATTTAATACCTAATACGTAAATCAAATATTATGCACTTCAGTTATTAAAAAATGTAATATGACACTTGTGCAATTCAAAATCCTTGTTATTAAAATTCCAATCGTCGTATGGATAAGATAAGATGTAGATAAAAAGACTGGCTGCATACAAAAATATCCTTAATAACAGTTATAGAGAGAAAAAAATAAAAAACTCACCACAGCGTTAACATTCACAGCCGCACAAGCTTCTTCCACCACTTCTTCAACAGCTCCGCTCTCGTACTCCTCAGCTGGTAGCGATGGGTACAGCTTCACGTTCGTCCTGAATTCCGTATCATCTTCTGAAGGTAACTTCGGATACAGGCTCCCAAGACCACCATTACCGATGAGAGGCTCCGAGCTCCCTTCACCATCGCGTTCACGATTTAGAAACCCTCTCACAGCGTTCGCGGCGACGTTGGTCCTGTGCCAACCCCAGCCATTCGCGTGGAAGTTCTTCGGATAGTAGTTTATTGAAGACATTATCAACACTCAAAATGTACTCCCCGAAATATGCCGTGCGCTCCTTAAGACGTCCGAACACGGATTGATCTGGCTCGCGACTGTTTATTTACCCTGGAACAAGGAAACTGGATGCGTCAGCCGCCCAGACAGGTGATTGCACTTTCCTCTCAGAAACGTTTAGGAAAACGTTAGGCGCCAAAACTTTAGTAGGCGATGACTTGTGACAGTTTAAATGAAGAAATGTTTTTATCTTGTGAATTCTATGAAAACATGTAGGTATATGTAACTTATGTAATCGTGTGCTATGTGGTTTTCGTCGCACCGCGCCGTATTATGGACATTTACTCTAGAGATGTTATTTTAATTTTAAATTATTTCCTAATTTATGTGTCTACATAAATTGTTTTTAAAATCTAAAACTTTTGTTTGTAATGACTAATATGAAATGCCTTAAACTAATGCTCGTAAACCACCTATTCATTGTCAATAATGTTATGCCTTCATCATCATCATTATCAGCCTATTCCCGTCCACAGCTGGACATAGGCCTCTCCAATAGCACGCCACTGAGCTCGATCTTCAGCTCTTCGCATCCAACCGC
>DWMG01000792.1:0-17470 GCA_018244855.1 Elbella merops
ATCCAAATACAGTTGAATCCAAATAAATTATCGATTATATTAATCAGTGAATCACATACGATCAATTCTCGTTTTTTTAAATAAATAATTTTAATCGTTATTGCATACTAGGAATTTAAATAATTGTTTTAAATTACAGTGCCATCTATTGTCATCTTTTGAAATTAGACTATTGATAATGATTTTACAAGATGGTTATTGTGTTTTTAACGTGAAAATGACTTAAATATCGACTGTATACATTTATCCGTTTTCAGATAAGATGTAGTTTTTTTAATTAGTTACATATTATGTGAATTACATAAATTATTGTGCAAAATTTAACAAAATTAGGTACATCAAAACAGATAAAAATATTTAAGTTGAGGCTGTTTTCATTTAAAAACAAAGTTGACATCCCATAAACCAGTTACTGTTACATACAAACATACATATGTGTCAAAGGTAAACAAGGTATGATTATGTCTACAAAAAACCCTCAACTTTAAGAGGCGTATTTTACAATTTAAATTCAAACAGCGGAATTTCCGTATTCATTTTCAGATCGAATGTTTACTGATATAACTCAACGTATAAAATTCCATTGGACCGTGTTTTTTGGCCACTTTAGGCGGCTTGAGGAGACTGAGAGTAAATAACAGACAAGCACGTTTGTTTACTGTTAGTTATATGTAAATTTCGTTTATTTACGGCGATGTATAAATAAAATACTTTAAATTTTTCAATCCAATATTTTCATTGAATTTTTTTTTTATATTATAGATAAACTTCAAAAATAATGTAGCGGTTATAATTTATTTATTATTTATAGCTTGCGACATCTCCAAACACGCCTGATTCCAAAGTAAGCATCAGTAGAGCACATTGAGAACATGTACTCGTGCATCACAAATATATGTCCCTATTGGGAACCGAATCCACGACCATCGGCTCAGCAGTCAGTTTCACAAATCACTAGATTAACTTCAGTCAATAATGTCTTCAGATTTACATTATTTTCATGTAGACTAATAGATCATATCGATATAATCTCACGAACCGGTCGGCGGACAACGAAAAATCTGTAATGATATATTTTAAGACTTTGAACATTTTTCTTATGTAACATAATATTCGTGAGCTGGTAACGTGAATGTATGAATCAGCGTCGCTGGATTTCATATCGGACGAGTGTAAACATCCTCAGAATGTTAGTGCTAAGTCGACAATGAAAATTAATGTGCCGGCCATCTTTTGTGTCGCTAAAAAAAGAATTGCACAGTTTTCAATTTGCCTTGTAAGATGTTGTTCGGTTTTGGTTTATCAAACAGATTTCTTTATTGAACAGTTTAACTAATTTTTGGATATTTTATTCATGAGAATCAGTGACGTGAAGGTTATTAAAATTTTTGGAAAAGACTTCAAATTTATGTAATTTATACTATTTGCAATATATATTTACATTACTTGTATATTTAGGGTCACGGCTAATTTTCGAAATTGTAGGCAAATACTATGAATTTCCATTATCTCCGGTGCTGTTTCGGGTGCGGTTTTCCTGTTTGTTAGGCTTAATAAACGTAGATGTGTATATAATATAATTATAGTGGATTCCTCTAACCCTCCGAACTGTCGTTCAGTGAGTTATGAACGTTTTTTTTTTTTATTTCTTCTATCACGGACGTGTGTAATCACCCTACTGTGAAACGCATTTTGTTTGAAGTTGATGGTAATGTGACCATGGCCGAAAAACACTGTGGGTAAAATATTATATGAATGCATCTATGAGGTAACATTTAATAATATTGAAGTAGAATAAACGATTCGTCTGTCAATACGCTAACGTTAAGATCGTTATGATGTATGTATTATTAGGAGTTAAAAGGCAAGGATAATTAGCTTATTAGAAATTACTCTTAGTGTTGACATAAAGCGCTCTTCAAATGTTCTACTCTAGAAGTTATAGAGATGAGCCTAATTCTTCTTCACTTGCGTTGCACTTTTGGCAGAGTGGTCGTGGTCCTATTTCCAGAGTCAGTGGCTGGCTTTACAATTCTCCGCTATTTATCGCGTATTATTTAGCTTTTTTCGAGCAATCGTGGAGAGTCTAATTACCGTTTATTAAAATATCACGTAAGTTTCAAGGATAATTAAAAATACTTTTCAGTATATAGTTCATTTCAAATTGATAGTTTCTGAAAAGAAACTCGTGTCCAATAGCACCTACATACAACAATAAAACGGTTGATAATGATGTTAGACATAGACGTTCGGTCTTAAAGTTCATAATGTACCTAACTTACATTCACGGACATTTTTATTTTCTTAATACAATCGAATTATTGTATATTACGAATAAGGTTAAATCAAATTTGACATGTAAAATATGGCAGTTTACTTGTCAAATTCGTTATCCCAATATTATGGTCCCCATATGGCTCGGTTATTTTTTTTAAAACGGACAGTGTTGCGTGTTTACAAAAACTTAAATGTCGGGTCTTATAGAGTTTATTGCCATCATCACTAAAATTACGTAATATAACATTTTATTTTTTATTAAGTATTTTCCCGAAGGGGAAAACGTTTAGTATACTCCCACGATTCCTATCTTTTGTTATACGTCCCACCAAGAAATTGCAGGCGAGTCTTTGGCCTTGCACCGGGCTATACTGAAAATACTTACTTACTTACTCCGTTGGCGCAGTGATCCGAAGTGGATCTTGGCTTCCGACACGAGAGCTCGCCACTTTCTCCGATCCTGCGCGATTTTCTGCCAATTTCTGACTTGAATACTGAAAATACTGAGTAGAATATTCGTATTACCTTCTTTTGACTGCCTCCTTGTTCCAGGAGTTGCAAAGCGCGCTACTGACCTTGAGGTCCTGGGTTCTAATCCCGAGTACCTACTATTGAATTTTTCCACACTCCTCTGCCCACCCCTTCTGATACTACAGGCGTGATGTAACGTTTATATTCGTTAAAAATACCGTCAAAGGTAACATGTAATAAGTTTAATGGGTGATGCGCCGTCAGCCGTGACATCACTAACTTTCGGGCCCCCATTACGGTGACCATTGGAGCTGATCATTGCGTGTTCCATTGTTGGCCATGCTGCTAACGGCGTCGAACTACTTGTAAATCACACTCGCAGCGCCGTAATAATGGGAGGATGTTTCCGTTTTTATGTTTTCATTATTATATCGTGTTACAATTACAATAAAGCTATTCGGAACTGTGTAGCGATATAAATTACGTTATGGTTATCATATTAGTATATCGTAACGCCAGGTTCCTTATGGGTTATAGTAGGTATTGTGTATAACTAGCAATGTACATATACATCTATGTAGTTTGGGTTTTAGGCAAATGTTTTGGGATGGACGTTTATTGTTATTACATGGATGGTCATTTATCTTATGATTTGCGGATTTGAGTGTTGTTGAGCTGGGCGTTGTGAGTTCGATTTCGACCCGAGACAAATATTATATAGGTTAAATTATATATCTTATATACGTAAATATTTATGTTTATAAGTATGTCCTATTTGAATTCAGATCGCTATTACTATTGGATTATGATCGATATTATTATATAATGCAGTAAATTTTCTTAGTGCATGTCGTCTTCATTGTAATTAGATACCAAAATGCTAATTAAAAAATCCATAAATCTATATAGGTAGGTACATGGTTTAAAATATTTACCGACGTCCTATAAGTTTGAATGTCTTTATGTACCCAGGCATATTTCATCTTGGTCCACTTATCCTACTCTGTAATTAGCTCATACAATTATGCACTTCCGTTGTCCATACGCGGACCACGCCGTGGCTATCAATTACTGTGCATCAGATAAAAGCTGACCAAAAATGGCGACCGGTCACATTAGATCATCTGACCGGCTGTTTAATTATAACTCAAGAAAATCTTGTCAAAACTTAATGTCTTCATACTCGTAAACGCAGTGACGGTGTACGCTGATCATTATACAGGGTGTTCTGTAAAATCATGTAACTGCTGAATTTTAATTTTAATGTACAGGCTGATGTTAACAGCTTTAACCATTTTTATAACAGGATGATTTTTTTGTTACGTGACAGGCCTGTGTGTGGCCGCGATTTCGCCTGAGGGAAGATCAGTCCATTAGGGCCGCCATTCAAAATGAAAAAAAATTAAATTTATTTAAATTTAAATATATTTAACTTTAAAAATTATTTTTCGCAATTATTCCTTGCTGCAATATAAGTTGCATTAACCCTTTATTACTGTATTATTACAATAAAAGAAAGAAAATGAATAATACAATAATTAATAAAAAACCTACGGAATTCAAAATGGAATGAAAATTAAAATTTTGAAGTTTCTTGTATCATTCGTTTTATTTTATTTCCGAAAATAAATTTAAAGCCACATTTGTACCAATATCTTGAAAGAGCTACAAATAAAACAATGAAATAAAAATAAATCAATTTAATTTTTCAACACACTATACGGAGGTATAAATATATTTATATGAAAAAACAAAGAAAAATTGTAAAGCCTATTAAATTGTATCGTCCACCAGATAATGGCAGGAACAATAACTGAGCAATTGCGTTGTAAATTACATGTACCATCGCACCGTACAAGGTAGGCCATTAAGATATCGGCACCGATAAACATCTCCGGCGAGCAGTTTCGGCCGCAAAACAAACATGGGGCGGTTGTAACGGTAACTGCCGCTCGTGTGATGCTCAGTATGAGCATGAGTAATTGATTCTGGTAAGTGACATCTCATTCGGGGTTTGCTGTGCGCATAAAATACTTTTTTAAATATACGTTTTCTTATTATAAATTAAGGGTGAACAGACTTTGCCTAGGCATGTGTACTCCATTTAGAGACGCATCTGCATTCTTTATCAGGTGGGACCGCTTCCAAAGGCTAGCGTATCATTAAAAAATGGCCCTTTTATTTGCAAATGTCCTCATTGCACCCCATTTTAAAATGTCCTCAAATTTTCAGTATCAGAGGCATAGCTACGGCGTCGCAAGTGTTTAGCTATATTTACCTAGATATTGTAATAAGGGTGCACAGTTTGACCGAGCTTTCCTAAATGTAAATATACCTATAAAGACATGGAAAGCTGTTAATGATAGACAGAAAATCATCGAGAGTGTGAATGTAGAGTACGAAGAGATAGAACAAGGTCTACGTGTCACGATAAAATCTGGGCCGGCTTAAGAAAGGGCAAGGTCCGAAGGTAACTCTAAGCTATAGCATGTATGACTTGACGAAAGTACACAAGGCGAAAAAAGTTTCATCATCATCATCATTAGTCTATCTCAGTCCACTGCTGGACATAGGCCTACCCAAAAGTGGGTTTATGCCCGTAATCTCCACGCTGGGCATGCGGGTTGGAGATCGCAGGACACAGCTTTTCACAGAAAAGAAAAAAAAGGAAAAAGTTTGTCAACACCGAAATAGGTGGCAGTCTTTAGTACCTACCTACCCCTGTGGAAAATAGGCGTGAAAGTGCATCTGTCATCATATAAGTGTGATGAAAATAGGCACCCGGATACATTGCTCAGCCAGGCAGGTATCTAGATATTCATATGCTTCTCTCAGGGTGCTTATGCTTTTTCGTGACTGTTTATGTCTTTTTGTGTGCTACAGCAATTAGTAACAGAAGTATGACTATGAGTTTTCAGAATATTTCACCATTACTCTTAAGTAATTACATGTATTGACTAACATACGCATCCATTTCTTAGTCACGACTGTTAACTCATACACATACGCGATCGTTCCATTAAGACGGTCGCGATATGACTAACGGCGGAACAACGAATTTCTTTCTTCATGACACTGCTTGCATGCGTATTTCCCCCGTGAGTCATAATCCGGTAGGGTTGTTACGTGGGGGCCATTTTGAAATTTTAACGGTATTTGGTTGTTCATCAAAATTAATTATTTACTTCGTAGGTATTTAATAGTGGTAAGATTAGATGTGCTGTTTTCATTGTCTTTAACAGTTTAAGGAACAATAATATCGCTCATCTTCATTTATTAAAATTTATTTATCTGAAAAGTTTATATTAATATTTATCTGAAAAGTTTATATTATTATTTATCTGAAAAGTTTATATTAATATTTATCTGAAAAGTTTATATTAATATTTATCTGAAAAATTTTATTTTAATATTTATCTGAAAAGTTTATATTAATATTTATCTGAAAAGTTTATATTAAATGTTTGCAAAGTGTCCAATAAATGTATAAAGCATCCTGCCAATCAACATTGGGTGGTTGATGACAATTTGGAGTCGATGTGAAGTCAATAAAAATGAATACATATGTAAATTTGTAAGTGAAATGTTCAATATCTTTCATGATGGAATTTTAAAATTCGTTCTTAGAATCATATTTATTGAGTAAATGAATGTTTATGTAGGGTTGTACAAAACGCACAGACCAGTCGTATACTATCAAATCGTATCGTATCGTATCGTATCATCGTCGTATCAATCGTATCGTATACTTATCAAAATTTTCAAATGTCTAAGTTCTGTCTTCACCAGCCCTGCTCATAATAGGACTAATGTATGTTCTGGCTGTGTGTCCAACACGTACAGTCGCGTCGAAATAAAAAAAAATATAACAAGTAGTCATAGGCGGTAGCAGCTAATGACATAGACGCGTCATATTGCGGACTGTCGGGCACAAAAGTGTTTATAATAATAATTTCGAAAAACGAATTAAAGTGTAATCTTAGGTTTTGTAGAGGTATTCATACTTATATAATCTGGTCATGTGACAGTATACTTCTTGTAAATATCTATATTGTACTTGGCCCACGTGAGCATCCAAATATGGGTGAAAAATATGGGATAATCCTAATCCTAATTCATGTTGGATAAGCAATTACTTTATGGAGTTATATGGCAATAAAACGCCCATGATCAATGCAGACAATCCATATCTATTGATGTGCACCCTATCGATCCAATATTAAAGCTTTTTCCACACTGGAGATAAATAATCAGTTATCAGCATCACTGACCCTTTCATTGTTCCATAGTGGACACAGATCCTCTTTGTGAATAAGACAGTTCAAGACCAAACTCTACCACACTGATAGGGTTCAATAATTTTAATAAAATGTTGCGTGTAAATCTGCGACATTCCTTCGAGTGATCATACAATATTAGCTAATTATTTGCAGAATATTTAATATACAAGAGATTCCCAGAGAAATCACGAAAATAAAGTCATTAAACCTTTATGGTTTCAACGATTCATAATCAGTTTAAAAGCTATGGCGATTAGGGTCGCGTAACGCGGAAGGGGTGCAAGCGGAGGGCGAGGGCGAGAGTGCTACTCATTAGAGCCTAATCATCGTTCTCATGGCAATGACGCCAGGATCTAAAGAATTCGGATGTGACATACCCGACCGAATTCCTTAGGGAATCTTCATGATAAAGTATAATTTTTAAAGTTTTCCAGGGTGATTTTGGGGCTTTGTAGATACTGGAATTGAATTTGAAAGTATCAGACATATTAAATTGTTATTCCATTAATAATAAGGTTGAAGTGTAGATTTTTGTTTTATAATTATAATTAAAGATATTCTACAATTATTCACTGTTGTGATTTAAATTTATTCACAGAAATTGTATTCATCAGCTTAGAGTCATTTGAATTACATAATTATGAAGATACTAAAATTGGAAGAATGGAATAGCAGCATGGAAGACCGGTATTAGCCTGCTAATACTAATGATGGGAGCCGTGTCCAACAGTGAAATGATAAAAACTGCATAGTGATAACGTATATGATAGTTTTAATGCTGACCACGTACACATGATTATATATGTACCGTAAGTCTCCGCCGCGTCCTCGCTGGACACGTCGGGAGCTCTTGAGGAAGAATCTCGTACAGGTCCGAAACTAGTCGGGTCATCCCGAAAAACGTACGTGAATTAAGCCGTTACATATATAATCACGTGTATAAATAATCACGAAACATTTAATAGTAAAATTGACCAAATAAACCATTATGGCCAAGAAATTTATTAAATACCAATGAAAGTTAAAATCTACTGCAGTTATGTCACCTGAGACTTGTACACTCAGCTCCATAATTCTAATCACGGTGTGTTGTAACTGTGCGTTCGTATTAAATAATTACTAACAGAACGCATATTAGATATTAATGACCGCATGACGTATGACAGCAGACGTCAGTCGCCTGTCAAACTGGCAACGGACCGGAATAAACTGGATATTGATGGTGTTTTGTTATCTTTTTGTAACTTAAGCTTCTTTTTTGTAAGCCTACGATGAGCTTGTCTCGCCTCGACACCCATAGCTCAAGCTCGGTATTTTCGTACGGGAATATAATTAAAAACGATGGTTGCTTTCACTTGATTATTAATTTCGAATCAACTGAATACTGCGTATGAAGACCTTTTAAACGGTGCGCAATCGATTGAAGGATCGGTGATATGCCCTCCAGTCAGTGCGGGTTCGTTGCTAGGTCCGTTCCGATCAGACGATGAATAAATTATTATATATGATATGTATATAAATATACAATTCTGGAATAATTCTTTGCAGTATCAAAAGCGTAGTATGCAAAAATTCTAAAAAATCTTTGATAGGTATTAAAATAATAATAATAATAATTAACTTTTTTATTAATAATAATTTTAATCTACTCAATTAACTCTAAAAATATCCAACAGCGGGATATAATTAAACGTATGAATATTAAACGAATAAACTGTGATATGAGAAATTTAGAGTTATGAATATATAATTCGAATAGAAATGGAATATTTTAACATTGATAACTGACAAAATATTTATGTAGTACGCTTATCACTGTGTATCGGAAATAAGTTCTGAATTATTTAAAAAATATCAATATTGTATTAGATGCAAATATACTAGTGCCTAGTCGCTGCTTTGTAGGTAATTGGATGCTGTATTGAATTATCGTTTTAATAAAACTTCTAATTGATTTCCATGCGACAGCGCGCGCGTGGCAGAGCAAGGGTGTGTTCTTAATAATGTCTAATAGATCTATATTTGAAAATTAGCGGGTAATTTAACGCGGCAACATCTGTGTCAGCTATCAACGCAATCCACAAACGCCACTCTATGTTGTAGCTTTTAATGTAAACTATATTTTAAAATAGTAAATAAATATTTTGGTGTGCATAAAATGGAAACACACCACTGTCGAAGCCATATTTATCATTCATTTCATTTATGCCGTTACAAAATTCAATCACATTCGAAGATAAATGTCGCGGATACAAAATTAAGTTATTACCGGTGATATTTCTTATATCGTCATATTGACTCGTACCCTTTGCCATATTCGGCTGGAAGTGGTCGAATGGTCAATGCAACCCAACGTGATAGGTATAAGACTGGTTGCTACATGATCATTTTATCGGTAGTGGATAGTCCAAAAATGGTGTTTCAGTTTAGAAACGGTTGAAATGTATCTAATTCTCAATGCTACCATATTGGACGATCGAATAAGTGAACAATTGTGTAAATAGACACTTATCGACATTGTAGCTATTTGTTGTGTTCGAACTGTCACGAGTCTATAGTGTACACATTTATAACCTTATCTTTTTTGTATATGTAATACATAGTACATACGTTATATAGGTAAATCATTATTATTGTATAGATTTTTTTAGTTATTCTTAAGTTAAACGAAACACTAATGTACCATTAACTGGTTAATCTTAACGATTACATCCACACTTATCGTTTACTGTTGCACATTATGTATATGGTGTATTTTTTATTATTTCTGTTATATGACATTTTGTTTTTTCTGCAGGCAACAATGTCGACACCCAGCAGAGGCAGATCGACCAAAAATCCAACCAGTGGTTCGGTGCAACGCTCACCAGTACTGGCAGAAACGGGCCCATTGTGGTGAGTCATTATAATATTTATCTACATATATATCTATACTCAGCCGCGTCGTTTACGAACATGACTGGTAATCAAGAGGTTCTGGGTTCGATTTTCAGTTCGAGTATAAAATTATACGGTTTTTCTGTCTTAAAATTCAGTGTTTGAACAAAGGCTTTTCGCTTATTCCGTAGTGGAACGTATCACACGTGTTTTTATGCATGTAGGTATACCATAACTGGTAAATCGTGGGTTGTATTGCACTCCTCTGCCTGCCTCTACGGGGAATTACATCTTTGACGCTATCTTATATTGCACATAATTCTAAAGAAATGTCATAGTCTATCAAGAGGTATAAAGTTGCGTTCCAATTATACTTAGTTATAATGACATGGCTTATTATCAGCGTATGGTTTGCAGACGACCCTGAGTCCCATAACAGTAAACAGTGACCTATAAAGTTTATGGAGCGACTTGGCTCCACCCTTCCTGTTACACCCAAGACGTGAGCTGATTTGAGAATTGTTATGTCATACTCTGCGCAACCTGAGCGTTCGGTTAGGTTTATTTAAATTTTCACATTAAATTTCACATTTTCACATTAATTTTCACATTAGTTCTTAAATGGCAACTTCCATCCTTCATGACACTGACGTAACCATAATACAATTAGGGTGTTAGCTCACATTTCGTTTTGTTTTAAGAGATGTTTTTTGGCGAGAAATAGTATTTTTTCTGGTAATGTTTCTCTTATCTATAATTTATTTAAAAACAAATAAGTAATTTTAAATACACTGATAACATTGCAATAAGCCATTTTAATTTAACACAATAAGTTATACTGTATATAATATTGTTATATATAATATACTGATAATATTTCTTTAATCCAGTTTATAATATGATAATGAGTTCGTATACTTTGATAATATTTCTTAAATTCACTTTTTTATATACAACGCTATTATTTCAGTGCAACCAAGTAGTATTTGTAATCTATTCAGATAAAAATGTTAACTCAATATGCGATAAGTTCGAAGCTAATAGTTGTCATAGGCCACTTCGTTTCAGTGGAAAACTAATTAATAATTAGGGGTATTAAATCTGTACGTGGATTCTTTGAAGAAAATTAATATTTAAAAGAATATTATATTATGTAAATTGTTTAATCTTTAAAAAAACGTCTTTGAAATTTTCATCTCTCATGAACTTTAATAATTATAATTCAATGAAATCTGGTATCACTGATGGATGATTATTATGGTTAAGATTCAGAACAGTTTCTTCGATAAAAAATCTCCCAATTCTGCGTAGCGCCAGTCTAAAAAGGTATTTGCTAGTTTAGAATTTTAAAAAATATCCAGGACGTTTATTAATTAATCACTACAAGCACCTTTCCAGCACATTTATTAATTAAAGAACGAAACTTTCCCGTCAAACACGAACAATGTTACAAAGACAATGCATCAAAAGCAACATTAATTTACCCCCTTGCAAAACGTATCTTGACATTTGCAAGTAGGTCGGGCGAAGGCCTTTCCTGCGGGCTATGGGGTTGGCACTCCATTAGGTCACGGGGTCGTCTTTACGATGTGGACATACAGTTCAGCTATCGCAGGAAATGGGGTTTGGTGTGTACAGCTTTTATCGGGGTGATACGGTGGAGCCGCTAATGTTTTATGTGGCTATTTTAAGTATACTATCGTTCTGTATTAACTGATAGTTCTGTTAAAGTAATTTTATGGTATTATTCTATTTCAGTTTTGTTTTTTCCATTTCATAAGCTTGTTGGAATTTTCTCTTTTTAAGCATTATTTATTCTATTTCGCTTTTCTAGTATTGTCCTATAAATGTTTTTGATTTTACCATTTAACTAACGATAGTTTCCCAGCAAATAAGGATGCGTAGGATAAACGTTATATAATATGCACTGTCATTATTTATATCTATGTTAAATATTGCAAAACATGTTTATTCCGCTTTTGATTCTCGATCGTATTAATATTGTTTTGCAATTACAAAAAATATTGCACTGTCTGACTTTATAGCGTTTACTTATGACGCTTACTCACGGAATATCTCGTCTTCGAATCACTTTTTGCATTCCATTTCTGAGTTACTCAGAAGCAGGAGCCGCGTGGCTTTTTGCCGGGACTGCTAAAGGAGTTGGAATGTTTATTTCGGTATGCCGAATTAGTGCAAAAAGCTGCCCCTCTCATGCTGTCGCGGCAATTTGTTTAGCAGTTTTGTTCTTGTTCGGGCCCGCGACGTGGACTGAATCGCTAATAGCTCTAGGGACACAGGATGATCGGAGGATCTCAAGCTGACGTTTGTTTTGTTAGACGATGATCTTTTGTAACTGTTTAAAGTTTTTTTTTCGTAATATTTTTTAAATTGCGAAATATTGTATGTGTTGTTTAGAGAAATTAGATAATATGTATTATTATTACTATTATTGTTATGTGATAACAATATTAATATAATTTACTATTTTACAATATTTATCTACACAGACATATTGTCATGTACGTACAATATATGGTGTCAAGTTTAATTTTTGAACATACATATAGTAAATATAAAAATATAATAAAGGCACTACTTTCTTTCATAATAAGAACATAAATACTTTGCAATGTCTAACAACTATAAAAAAAAATTTATTGCAATGTTAATTAATCGAGGAAGATTACATTTGCGTCGCCATTTCCAATTAAAGAGCATCCTGTACGCAAGCGATATAGATTAAAAATAGTATATTGATTTATAATTGAAGTCCTGATCAGTCGCCGATGTTTTGCCGCCATTATTTATAACAAATTACTTCGCGTAAGTACTCACTTGGGAAAGTTGACCATGCATAAAGGAATGCAGCCGGACGCAAATTATTTTATCGACAATTCTAAAAACTTGTTTGTTTCTTGACTAAAAAATAAACAAAAAGCTAGACAGGTATAAATAATATGAAGTGATGTCTCTTTTAGCACATGTTTTCCTTTTTTATTGAAGATTACGGCTTCAATGTATATATGTATTGTGATGTTTTTACACACCGCTTGCGGATTTAGTTTTGATACATTTGTTAATAAAATAATGTCTGGATCAACGTGTAAACGTACATTTTCAAATACATTTTACATGATTGTGTTATCCTAGAAATTATAGCATTTTGATTTTTCGCACAAATATACATAATATATTATGTCAATTAAACTTCAACACACTGTTAGTTGAACTGTCACTATCGGGCATTAAGGCTCAAACGAGAGAGCAGCAGCAGCTTAAACAGAGTTCAAACGATGCGTCACTTCCACTTTAATAGCGGTATAGGTTCCGTTAATTAACGAGCTATTTTTTAATGGACGATAAAGTGGACGTAATTAAAACCTGTACAATGATTGTTTGAAGATTTCAAATTCTTTTGTCATTAATAGCCCAAGGAAGGAAAACAAGACTGTCCCAAAGGTATTTACGGCATTGTCTCCCCAGTGTTACTCGATGTGTGATCCGTTTCTTCGGCTCAGTACGATCATTTTGTTTATTTTCCTTCGGTTATTTTAAACGATTCTCACGCTTTGTATCTTACAGTTTTTTTAACACGTAGGTATCCCAGTTTTTGGATGTGCAATATATTGATTAATTATATTTGAGTCATATGCACATGTTCTAAAGCTTTTTTTAATTTAGTCACTATTTCATTATTAAATGAATTGGGCTGTTGGTAGTTTCGGAAATGATTTTAATTTTGTTCACGTAATATTTAAAATTATATGTAAATATATTCTTATGGATGTGCATTAGTTTCAATATGATATCAATTCATAATTCTTAGGAGTATTTCTTTCCATGACCGGAATCATAATTTGGAAGATAATTTTTTTTTTATTGATATAATAAGCTACGTAACACCCGGGTCCATCCATTAGTCCCTAACGTTTAATAGTATCATATTTTACATTATACTTGTAAAATAGAGCAGGATATAAAATGATTCAATCATCTTTTCATTGAAACTAATTTGCGTCTCGTTTCACGCCATGTTGGTCCACACGACAGTAATTTTCCACTCACATCCGATCGCGTATCGTACACTTTATTATAATTGCAAATAAATTTCCTGCGATAAATCGCAAGATATCGCGACATACGCGACGTCTCGTCACTGTACGACGCAGCCTGGGTACGCGCATCTGCTTAGTGGCACAGATTAAATATATTCAATACCGACTATGCTGATTTAATTCTCTAAATAATTGTTCTAGAACATTAATGTTGAGAGGGTAACATTTTTAATTTCAGATCTTGATAATGATTTTCAGAAGAAACGCGTCAGGTACGAAAACCAACAGATATTTCGTACCTATTTCATGTTGTTGCGACTTGGTGTGACGATATAGTACCTACATAAGAAAATGCATTTTTCTGCATATACCATACGTACTCGTCCGCCCTAGAACTGTATTTAGGTTAATTTTTATCGTCTATAATAATAAATACAGAGAAACAAAAGGTAGATACAGAAGGGCGAACAATTCCTTACCTTTTAATTTACTTCACACGTACATATATCCTTCTATAGTTAATCTTTGAGCGCTCGGTATGGCGTTTCAGTGAGGCCAGGCGTTGCTCTATAAGGCGCTGGCCTGATTGACGGCGAGATATCAGCCTTCTAAGTATTCGTATTGTTATTTGTATGGCCAGTTACTCATGCGAACCTTTACGTACTTGTCGGACTGACGGCCTCACACTCCATGCGATGTGAATATCGTTCGTAAGTACGAACAATCATTTCTATCTTTTTTTATTTTTTTTTGCAACTGCCATATATTTTTTTTCATATTTTTACTAATCTCCAAGAGTTAACTGGTGGAGATATAAAGTTCGCCTTTTGTAATACCTGCTATGGTATACAGTAGAGAATAAATAAATAAATCAACTAATGTGATAGTGGGTTTCCTTTGTGCTGCATCGCAGCAATATTTGCGCTGTATTGAGCGTCGCGGGAATACCTGGGGATTGTAATACCTTAATTACATCTAGGTATTTGCTAATACCTGTCATCATTACTTGGTGATAAAATTTTCTTGACTAAATTGACTATTGTAGGTACTAATGTTGATTCACAGTACAACTCCAGCAAAACATATTTTCCAAAAAAATCCATCTGACTTGCTTGATGGTAATGACTTAATGGTAACGTTATAATAACAGGCAAATTGAATTGAAAAAATTCGTTGTAATTTTTTTCATAGCTGCATACATTGTAGTACATTTTTTGGTATTCTTGTATAATATTGATTATTTAACCATCCTATATATCCAATTGGTATGTATATATGACGCATAGTCCGTTATCATCGTCACATAGTATATTCTACATAATATTATATGATAAAGTTTTAAAGATCTATTTCGAAAGATAGTTTTTTTTTTTAATAATATTTTTTTTAAATAACGACACATACGTTTTTGTAAATATATGCGTTTTTAGGTATTCATTTTTTATTTGTTTTTGAAATAGTCAACATGCTATATTAACATGCTATATAGTCAACATGCTTTGAAATTAATTTAATATGTATAAACATCATACATAATTATGTGTAAGTGCAAGTACCAGGATAATCACATCATTATTTAACATTTATATTAAACGTGCCATAACATCACGCATATATCCGCGAAAGAGTAGGGAGAAACGTGTAGCACAATCTCACGATTCACCTATTACCTATGTGATAAACCCCAATATTGAACAGAGGGCGAGGCTACTGCCACACATAAATATTATAAAATTTATATTGATAGATATTATTGGCATATTTTCTGCTCATCCCCTATAGTCGATGTTTAAGCTAACAAATTGTCCGGTGATTTGTCAGGGCTGCATTCCTCAGTTCTTGCTGCGCCCAATATGGTCCCGCCGTACATGGCTCGCGTCTTATTGTCTCCTGTTCCAAGATCGCTGGGATTCTTACGCGTCTACCTATTTTTTGGTTAATCTTTATTATTGGGAGGGAAAAAGTGCTGGCTTGAGTGTCGGTTAGAATAGCTATTTGTATTCCTTTATTGTTTTTTGGTTTGTTTTTGCCTAGATATTTATTACGTTTCGTAAAATTGTGTGATATCTGACTGGTGAAACGTGGGCGTGTAATACACTCCTTTGCCTACCCCTTTAGAAATTATAGGCGTAATGGTACGTTTGTGTGATATATAAGCTGTGATGCTGGTTCTGGAAAAGGAATTCGTCTTTGATTTAGGAGAGGTCTTAATTTGAATTATTGTTTCATAACGTTTTATGGTTTACCCTAACTATTTATGAATAATAAATTAATCTTAGCACCTCAGCCTAGTTAGACATTTCATAAAAGACAATTTTATTGTTTATATGATATTTCGTTGAATTTATAGGTAGCATTTGATACACTTTAACGTGAAAGATATAACACAAGAAATATAACAGAACAATTATTTAAAAAAAACGTATTGTAATCATTAATAAACGTGAAACCCGAATTTGTTAATATCACGCCGTAACTCATTCATTTAACTAGCTAGACGGAATAAAGTCCAATTGGACACGCATACCAGGAGGTTCTGTTAAAAAACCTATTAAGAGCCTGCGGAGAACCCATTGGTTCATTAGGACCTATTCATTACTGAGTGCAACATTTTTTCAATGATTCGATTCGCTTAGCTAAGTTAACCGCAATGATATTACTGGATTGATAGTTATACATATATGTATAACATTTTCCCATGTGTATTACTTAGTTTATAAAGGTGTCTGAACACCACAGCATCCTAACTACAATATTTTTTCTAATAATGAGTAGTTCTAAGCAGAACGTTTGATGATAATGATGACAAAGGTAATAAAATAAAGTTTTATGAAAGTGAAATGAGTTTTCAATGAAGTATTTAAAGTAGTGTAAAGAAGTCGATAAGGTAATTGGACTCTTATAGTAACGTTACAAAGATGAATTTCCTCTGTTTGTCCGATGGTGTTTTGAACTTACCAATATCCTTGATACACATGTAGCTCAAGGAAATGCGTAGACTTTTGTCATAACTATTGTTTTGTCGCCCACCATCTGTTACTTCCAATGATTATGTGGTCGTATATATTAAAATATGACTGTGTCCGTCAATGTATGAAGGCGCAACGCTGCCGATTAATCTCCGGGCCTTTTGTATTTAAACCGAGCACACCAGTAGAACGTAAAGAGGCTTACTGCCATAATCTGTAACATGTTACAATATGAAACGTTTTATTAATATGTTCCTCCGATAGTGCAACTAGCTTCATACATGTCCGATGTCTTACTTGATCAGTCCCCGCCGATTACAACGAGGTGCGTCGGAGACTATCGGTAACTTTACCCAACCGAATATCTATACCGACTATACCGAAAAAACACGTGAAATTATTCGGTATATCATTTAATCAGTTATCAACATAGTTGTAGTACGTATCTTCATCTATACAGATAAATAAAATTGGAGTGTCTGTTTGTAATATTAAAATAATCGCTTTTTACTAAATGCATATGTATGTATACACGGTA
>DWMG01000793.1:0-17468 GCA_018244855.1 Elbella merops
CGGTTTGCAAGGGTTTAACTAAAACACCGGACACGCCAAATTAAAACTTGAGCGGACGTAACAAAGTTCAAAATTTAAAGTGCCATTTCAAAATCCTGAATGCGAGGAAAATTATTAATTGGAAAAGTTAGAGTATAGTTTTTAAACACTGGGCACGAGACGCTCAACAACTGGAACGCAAGGCAAATGTGATTGGAAGGCGTAAAATTTTATACTTAATTCAGACTAGTCTTACAACAATAATTATGTATATTAGTGATAATAATATTTTATTTGTTATATCTATAAATGAGTATTTTACATAAAGTAAGAGCTCAAAATGATAGGATCCCAATCATATAGGTATCGTCACGAAATAAATAAGTTATGGTATATTTGAGCTTTATATCTTTGATTATTATAATCTTCAAGCGTAGTAATAAGGAAATAACATTCGAAATTGCATTTTAAACTAGTGGCTTTAAAGACTTTGTAAACCTTACACTATACTCAAAGTACGACCGCCATTGTAAGTGAATCGCATAGTATATTATGATATATATATATATGTAAAAAACGTATTAACAATGGATATTTTAAAATCAATTAGTAACCAAACTTCAATACTAGGTACTATAGATAAAATACACTTTTTTTCCTAAATTTCTTATCATATTATAAGTGACATTACATTAATTCACAATAGATTAATTCATTCTTTTTAAGGCATTTTCTCAGGGTCTTCTTGTGACATACACAACAAGGTTGTTATATATTATCTCCTTATATGTTGGGAAATTTAAAAAAACGTATAGCATTTTACGAGTTTTTACCTTTTATAGCGAGCTATTGAGAGGATGCGTCCATTACGTAAAAATAACTCTACGATTTATATAAAGATTGCATATTATGTTACTTAATTCTCTCATTTACATAAATAAGGTGAACATGATGTAATGAACATGTAATTCTTGTTCACCGAGACGGTTATACGCAATTAAGGAAATATGCAGTTGATTATTAAATAACCCATGACAACAACTTATAACTCTATGTAGAGTTAAAGACTCGGTTTTCTCACGTCTCATTGTTACACATACTTTTAATAAGCTCTACTTTTATAAATTAGAAGTTTTGGTCTTCATTTTCTAAATTTTTATTAGGTACTATACTTTCATTTTGTTACAACGTCAAAGTGTCAATTTTCTCTTATCAATATCTTAGGTTTTCAATAGAAAATACGAAGCATGAAGCTCTCTTTAAATTATGTTTCAATAAATTTATAATTGCGAAAAATCTTTACATACTTATTAAATAGTGCTATAATTTGTTAAATAAAGAGTAATATAATTCATTAATATCTATGGATAAGTGAAAATATATTACAATTCAATTCCTTTCTCTAAATGCACTCGAATGACATTAGATTTCAAAATCCTGATAACATCCAATGAATTCTTGAATATGCAAAACAGTGGGCGGAATTCAATAACAATATATAATCGTTGGCAAATACTGTTTAAATAATGCCAAAGCCCACACGTTTTGTATAGACATTCCGTTAAAAGGTCAGGCTTGGAGTCAGGAGTTGAGGACAGGCTCGACAGCATGTGACGGAGGTCGACGTGCCCACTTCATTAATTCTTGGGCGCCTGATCAATACCTACCATATTGCTTGCTGAGACGTGACGAGACGAAGGGAAAATTGTGGAAAAATTCTTCACTTCCCTTTGTGTTTTCACGGTTTTCGTGTTTAATTAATGTAAATTAAAATTCAAAGAAAATCATTTTTTTACCAATTGATCTTGATGCGCATTGGGCCATTTAAAGATTTTTGAAACATTTCATTTCAATACAAAATTAACTAATGCACGAGTGTTTCTGTGTAGTTACAGATTTTAAGATAATTTACATTCATCAGACAATATTTTTACGGATCTGTATTAAATATTGTACAGATTTAAAAAATAATTTACAGTTTTACGCACAATTTTCAATTATCTATTCCAATAATTAACAATTCTTACAGCAATAGATCTTAAGATATTGTAAGCTACGAGTACAACTATAAACACGACTTTAGTATAAGATAATGTTACACACTACTTCAACGGCGGAGCTTACATCAGGCGACACTAGAAGACATTTATAGGTAATTAAGAAAACACATTTTGAACTTGTAAACAAAAGCATCGACAAGTGAGCAACAAGCGCCCCTAACCGCGGCGGGCGAACTGCGAACAAACGGACAGTTATTAATGGTTATATGGAAAAAATATTGTTGCGTTTCCTTTCCCCAGCTTTTAAAGCGCAATAAACAATGTGCAATTAAAACGCCAATACCAGATTGATGGTTTGATTAATAGAGCCAGTAGTTTGGATTTTGGGAAGTTCGTAGCCTGATTAATAATGTAGTTTCGTATTGGTGGCGTGATTACAAATTGTTCGAACTGTGCAAGCGGTGTTTTGAATTTTTAGGGTGCGGTTTGGTTTTGAATAATTGTTACTAAATTTTCTCATGTGATTGAGAACAACAACAATTTGGATATATTAACCAATTTTGCACTCAACACAGAAGTGTTCTAACTTACCGACTTCTCTATGACTCTAGATTTCTTGCTCTTTAATTATAATGAAATACTTGCCTAATTTATATGTACTTTGAAACACGAAGTACATATTTATGTATCCAAATTAATGACAGCAAGCGTTGTTACATTTATAACAGTAGGTACCTACCTCTCAATTTGCGTTAAAAATCGCGATTCATCTTGATACATGTGGGCACATATTTTAATTTTTCCGCTACATACGGTACGTCAAGATAATATATTGGTAGGCTCTAATGTATTATCTAACTTGTAGGTAGACTTATGACGCGTGGTCCAGTTCAGAACAGAAACACGCATGTAGATAGACACATACTTAGACCGTGCACAGTGTATTTAAGCGCTACCTACTAACGATGCAACAACGCAATCGTGCTCGCCAACAGATTTATGGATCAATGCATAGTGAACGGCGAACCAATTAAAATGGCGGCGATAGCTTGTCATTCTGTAATTGGTTAATTATTATCAGAGGGCTGGGCGTGGCGGCGTGCAATCTGCTCTGTACTGCCAGCCTTTTTGCTATAAGGAGTTGTGTCGATGACTGTACATCAGATCACCTGGCTCTAGATCAGTTCAACTGACTCTACATCCTCATTAACAGGGATTTTTCCACTGGTTGGACAGTTTCTTTAACTATGGGTCCTCTTAATGTCTTTTTTATATTTCTTGATTAAACCGTCTGTGATTGAAAAACTAGTAAAAGTAGTAGTATTAACTAGTAAAACGACTGCAGGATTGCGACAGTTAGTTACCATTAATGCAGAGTAATTAAGTACCTACATAAAATAAGATCTATTGAAGTGATAATTTCCATGGCCCTAAAAATATTCTTAGAAATATCAAAAATAAATTGTACTAGTCGCTTATTATAAATAGTGTCGTAAATCTTTCACCTGCGTGTATTTTTAATTCATGGTTAATTACGTCTACTTGAGTACGCCAAAATATTCTCGCGGAGATTATGACGTAATATGCAGTACAAAACATTGTACTTACAATTTATTTAATTATCGGGATATTTTTTAAATATTTTGCTCTCAGTAGTCCTAAATAAACTTGAAATAATCACATAACCAAAATGTTTAATATGTATTATACCTACATAGCAACGCGGAAAATGTATCTAAAATATTTTGTAACCTAAATCTAGTATCAGTATATGGGTATTAAATATGGTCAATTTTAAACTCATTAAATAGATACTTTGTAGAAACATATTTGAAATATGGATTTTTCCTAAATTAACTCTTCATGAACATATATGTACTTTTTGTACGACGGAGTAATTAAATAAAGCAATTAAAATAATTAGAATAATGTATGCGAAGTATAAAGTATTATCAGCTGCACGTATTCATGAATAAAATGTTACAAGTTACAACGCACATTCCGAATAATAGTTTATGTTGTACTAATTTTATTTACCTATTTATATCCTCACAATGGTTTACACGCAGATTTAACCGGTCAAAATATGCTCAAACAGAGTGAAGTCTCGCGAAGAACACACGTCCAAATACTGACACGGTAGAGATCAGTTTGTTTTGAAATGTCGTGCGCGCCTACTCTACCGCCGTTTCATGTCATGTTTAGGGCGCATTCACACTTTAACGTTTAACCGAAATAATTTTCTTATACGGTTTCCAGTGGCGTTTCCAGTGGTTGTATTCGCACAAAACGGTATAACCGGATACGATTAAAAGTCTTAAAACCGGATACAGTAAAGTGAATACGAATATCGATTTTGTAAAAGCGTAAAGTGTAAATGCGCGCTTACTGCCCAAGCTTACAGAATATTTACGAATTCAGTACGTTTATAATTGCTGCAGAATGAGATTATTTCACTGGAATCACGTTAAAACATATCAATTTAAAAATAAAGATCTCGGGGATTTTAAAAATATCGAGGAATATCGGCGCTCTGACGTAGCTGTGTTCGTGAATAATTTGTAAAATTAAGCAATGGTGGCCACCGGTGTACAATTTGTATGAGCGTTTCCGGTCGGGCGCACGTCATGCAGTAGGACCTGGTTATTATACTTAAATAACCTTGTCAGAGGTCTTTTCGCTTTGTAACAGTGGTAAAGTAAGTTTCAAGCCCGCTGGTTCAAAGTAAAAGATTTTCCTAGTAGAAGATAGTTATAGATAATATGATAAGCGGTAGGCTTAGTAGGTACAAAGGAGCACAGATTTAATACTACATAGTTATACACAAGTATTTTGATACAACTTCATGGTAAAGAAAACTATTGAAAGAGTACTAAAAGTATGCTTTCAATAATATTTATAGCTTTACATTATTGTACGTAGGGTTGTCCCAAAAATACAATAGATTTTGATGTCTACTGCTAAATAAGCTCTTCATTCGGTATTATTTAATAGCAATGAAATTACAATAGCTAACAAAAATTTAATAGACATCAAAATAAATCATAAAATACTCGTATCATAAGCAAATATTTCAATACTGTACGATAACACCGGAAATGTTGTCACATTGTAATCCTGTCTAGTCTATATTTTATCCTGCCAATGCTACATTTAAAAATAAAAGAAATGGTGGTAAGACGTTCTGTTTTTATTTTTATTTGTATAATACCTTATAAAAACGAGTTTAAATCGCGTGTTTTCCGCCACTTAACGTTTGACCGGTAACAAAGTAATACTAAAACGAATTTATTAATAATCTCCAAAATCAAGCACGATATAAATACTAGGTGTATTAATATTCCAACAGTGAACAAACTCTTCTTGTAAATATAACGAAAATATAGCCCGATACTTTTTATTGGCGGTCGAGAACTGTCTCAGCGTTGAGAACAGCCGCGCCTGCGCATAACCATCTGACAGATCGACATACACCGGCCTCATGTACTTAGAAACTCGGATTAAATAAATCCATCCGCTAAGTCGAAAAGTCCCAATAGAGCGCTACGACTATTACTTTATTAATTGGTTCAGTAATTAAATATGCTACAGGACAACTTACATCGCGACTGTACTGTTATAATTCGTAATGCTATAGTGACTATGACACTCATAACTTCGATTGTAACAGCGACATATGTATGTAATATCTGGGATACCGATAGACGCGTTGTTGCTCTTTAATTGTTCTTCGAGAAAATGTTTTTGTTATATGTTTGTAGTAATTGTTTTATCGTAAAGATTAAGGTTAAAATGTGCATATTAATTTGTAGTTACTACATAGGTACAAGGATTGTGAATAGAAACAATTTATTTTTAATTTCCTATTAAGATGCTTGGCGATAGATACAATGCTTTTCACTTAGCTTCATATTCTGTTATATAGTAAGGATTTGAACGGTTATTTAATATTTTTATGCAGTCGGGCTTTTTTAATTTTTTTTATATTTCTTTTATTTTCCACTTTTTGGTAGGTTAGTCATTTTACACATTCGGGATTATTAATTTTTTTATTATTAGTTTTTATTTGATGCCCCACTTGATATATTTAAGAAATTACGTTTTTATCAAGCAAATTATTACGTCTTTATCAAGCAATTATTTGATGCCACAAATTATACATTCAAGAAATTTTACGTTTTTATTTAGCAAATACAAAAAAAGTAGGTAATAAAAGCTAGTTATATGTTCATTTGATACCACACTTGGTACCCTTCTAAAGTTTTTTTGTTTTAATTCACAACGTAATTGCCTCTAGAGGGGGCCATTATGAATTAAGTGTGACGTCACATATCTAAGAACACTTGGGCTTTAATACGTATCTGACGTCACCTTATTTATATAAATCTGTCCAGGGGTCTGGAAAAAATGAGGTACATAAAAAATGTTACAAACATACAAGATACGCGCGAAAAACATAACCCTGTCCTTACAGTCGAGTAAAAAGAATGCTTGAAACCCCATTCAAGGCTAACCTATCACAAAAGATTAAGCAAAGAATAGAATTGGAATAAAAAGTGCTGGTTCACTTGAAGCAAAAGATAATTTAGCGCCACAAATACCTAAAAAGTGAGTTGTTAATGAAATTCTTCAGAATACAAATGTAAAACAAGTACAAAAAATAAACAGCCTGTATGACGAAATAAAAAGCATACTGTCTAAAAATTGTTCTATAAATAAAGAATGATTTACTAGTTTTTAGCCTTAAAGAACAAGTACAAAAGCCTTGCTTATGAGAAGAATGCTTTGTAAGCCAAGAAAGAAGGTCTTTTGAAATCATTAAGTGAAATGAAATTGGTTCAGGCACTTTGAGGTTGGACATGAATGCTTAGACCACTAAATTGTGTGATCTACATGAGGACTACTTAGGACACCTTAAAGAAATACAAGAGAAAATCCAAAGTATGCTACCTGATTACAATAATTTTAAATGTGATTTTAAAACTATGTTTATTGTTTATTGCTCTTGGATATTTCTATGTCCTAGTGATAAATCCCTTATATTTCATAATTCACTTCAGAGTTAGAGGAAAGGGTGGTATGTTCACATTTAGTTCTTACCAAGTTCTAAGAGTTGATTAAAAATAAAGAAGTATGTAGTGAAGAATTGGAAGAATTACTTACATTATATAAAGTAGGTACTTTATCTTGTAAATCTTGTTCTACTCTCTCTCTTATAGAATGCAATTGTATCATGTCATTGTTATGTTTATTTGTTAGCTCTTCTCTCTGTTCCTTTTCTCTCCTTAACTCTAGTTGTAGATTTTCTATTGTTTCGCCTTTTTCGAGTATCTTGTTCTGTAGTTCCACTAGCTCATTGTTTCTATTTAAGACTTTTTCATTGAGTCTCATCATGTGATTATCATAATCATCTCTGAGCTTGATTTTGGAACTCTTTTCAGTGTCAACTTCATGTTGTAAATCGATGATTATATTTTCTAGCTTGGTTGTTTCATCTGACATACTTTGCAAAAGAAACAATTTTTCTTCCTGTAAATTTTGAATTTCACGCATTTTGTTTTCAATAATATTTCGTGAGTTCTCTTGACATCCTTTTAGCCTCTGCTCTAGCTCATTAAGTTCATTGTTAAGTTTAGCCACATCATTATCAAAAATTGCTTTTAGTGTATTTTTTTCCTCTAATTGCTTAGTGATATGATTACTTAATTCGGTAATAGAACTTTCCTTTTCTGATATAATTTTTCTGAATGATTGATTTTCTTCTTCAGCTCTTTTTGTTACTTCACATAGTTGCTCCTGAAATATTAAACTCGTTAAAAATAAACGGTTATCAAAAGTGTCATAAGTTTATTTGCAAATTTTTTCTTACCTGTAACAATTGCATTTGCTGTTTGAGTGCTACAATCTTTGCTCTTTCTTCTCCTAACTGCACTTCTATCACATTAGCACATACCTCACTGCAAGCAGCTATGAGAAAGATAAACAAACATGTATATTTAATTTTGAAAACATCGATATAATGAAGACAAACATTTTTACTTTTCATTTCAAAGCAAGAAATATTACATGTATTGTGTGGCAGAGTATGAATACTGGCATCTGGGTCATCACATTCTAGCAAGCTGGAGTCCATTCTGTTGAGGTGGTTATGTTGTTGCAGCTCTACTACCAACTCTCGCAGTGAATGAGTTTGTCGCCGCTCTATCTCCAACTCCTCAGCAAGACTACTGGCTCTAGTACATTCTTGCTGACTGAGAGCCAACAGCTTCTCATACTCTACCTTTAACTGGCCCAGCTATAAAAAGAAATTAAGTTACTTTTTGACTATAACAGCCAGTCTAATTTTTCAAACATCTGTAATAAATTCCAATGTATAAGTTAAACTGTTTTAGTTGGTTAATTAAATTTCGATTTTGGTTACAAATAACACCCACAGGTTATCAGTTCCAGCTTTAGTTGAATATCAGGTTTTGATTAGATACTGCTTTTAGATATAACTAATGCAAATTGTAAAAAAGTAAACTTACAATCAAACCCTTGTAAGTAATAATTGCAGCCAAAACACTTTTGATAATATTTATAATATAGATCAGTGAAGGAACCAGCACATCTTCATGGACTGCAAGCCATGTCATTTTAGATATTTCTTGTTATTCTTAAAGGAGGTTATGGACCTTATATGTATATTAATACATATAACAATTCAATATTAGCAATCAATAAATACAAGTGTAACCTAACACTTTACTACAAAAATCTGCTGTTTATAGTGATACACACTTTTGACTTGTATGTTTCCTTCTCATACTGAACATCCTCAAGTTGTTCTTGGGTACTGAGAAGCTGTTGCTCCAATTGCTCTACCTGTTTCACCAGTTTACTTGTATCACTAGACGCTATGTCATTATCCCTGGGTTCCCTATCTTGATCACAATATAGTGATATTTGGGCTTTGAGGTCAACTATTTGCAATTTGTACTGCTCCTTGTCCTTCACTGAAAAAGAAAAGAACATTCAAAATAATATTCTATCATTTCATTCAAAATTCAAAATATTTGTCACATTTCTCGCCATGAGGGCATTCAGAGAAGTACAGTAAACTTCTACATTCCAACAATTACATTTATATCCCATCATGGAATAAATCCAGAATCTGAGCTACAATTAGAAAGCTTAAAGTAGAAAAATCCCACTTTGCATAACACACTTATGACAACCACTCAACCAAGGAGGCGCTCAAAATTAAATCTAAACTAGAATATTTGGCCATATTAAACAAAAATATAAACAAATTGTCTCATTCTGCAGTTTCACTCATATTAATGTTGACTTTGAACAAATTTTTTTTATTTTAATTTTAATATGATACTAGCAATGAAGGCATATTCAGTTGGATTTTCCAATATGTTTTATATTACACATATCAAGAAGCCAGGGTCATATGCATGACAACCATGTAAACAAATATTTCTATCACTTGGAAAGCTATTTTTTTTTCTGAGTAAAAATTATGCCACATTATTTGTAATATTGTCGTTGTCTAGGGATGTGTGTACAAAATTCAGCATTGATTGGTTTACTAGCTAAGACAAAAGTGTAATAAACAAATTCACAATCCCATTTATGATATTAAATAACATTTCAATTGTAATTGAACTGAAAATTCTTTATGTAATTGTATTTATTGAGTTCACCATCCCGTGGCGATTCACTAACAAATGCCGTAATTCAATTGTTAAGCATTCATTCCAATAAAATCATCATACCTACTGCTTTTCATAAATGACTATTTTTATTTCATGCAAATCTTATTATATCTCACTGTTTTTATTATTTTTTTTTCTACAAATACAACATTGCTCTATCTATTGAAATGTAGTTGAGTAAGCTATTTCAAATACAATTAGGGTAAGTTAATAATTTGAAAACTCACAAAGTTTCTCCACTTTTTGATTGGTTCTAGTCAGCTCCTCCTGGAGGTATGTTCTGTCAAATATTTCTGCATCAAGTGCTGCCTGCAAACGTCGAACTTCACTATGGTATGAACGTATCACTGGTGGAGTTTCCGCTACTTGTACTTGCGAATTTGACTGTGAGGCTGTTGCTATGTCTTGATTACAGGCCTCTGCAATTAATTAAGTGAAATACATAATTTAATAAAAATTAATGAAGTATGACAAGATTTGTGTTGTTATTACCAATATATTTTATATACAGAGAAGAAAAGATTAAAAAATATTAAAATTAAAGATATACTATGCTCATTTTTAAAAATCACTAAGAACTGTAGTTGCATAAGCTCATGATAAATTTACATGAAATTGGATTAAGGTGTATATTTTTTTTCCAATAAGGACCAAAGGTACTTGTTTAAGGAGTAAATGTCAAAAAATTTGGTCTCAAACTACCCAATAGCTTTTGTGTGATGTGCATACAATGGGATACGTGTTACATTTTGATTATATAGATGATTAAAATCCATTGACTGTAAATTTATACTGGAGAGATCTTAACAACAGTCATGTCTAATACATGAAAGTGTGAGGAATCTCAAATTAAGTATCCTACCTGTAATCACCACACAATAATGAGATCCTATTTCTTAACAACTAGACATTTCATGACCATAAATTTATTATATTCATTTAAAAATGTAACATCACACATGTAATCCCCGAAGGGTTAGGCAGAGGAGTGTAGTACTCTCCCATGTTTCACCAGTTATGTTTACATCCCACGGAACAGATGGTGAACCTACTTCCAAACACCAGGCACCATTCCAGACTTCTAGTCAGTACTAGAAATTTTAAACTAGAAAAATCCAATAGTAACCGACCTGGGATTTGAACCCAGGACCTCCCAATAGGCAAACATGCTTGCAACCACTTGATCGACAAGGCAGTTTATTTTGTTCTTTTGTAACACACCAAACTCCCCCTAGTTTAGGAAGTTACACAAGTTATAAGGGTGTACTTGACACATACTGGCAATCCCTTCTAGTCACCCCAAGGTATATCAATTACCTTGTAAATGTCAAAAATGGTTAAAAACAACAAAATTCCCAACTTATGTTTAGATTGCTCTAAAGTCTAAACACTGACCTGAAAATACTTGCCAAAGAAATACCCGATTATTCATCAACACCAGAACATAAACAGTAATTGGTTCTTTGCTGGACTTAATAAAGGGGTAACAGAACTTATAGGGCTTATAAAAGTTACATGTTAATATGGAAGGTGAGTAGGAAAATGTAAAACACCAAATGACATAATTTTTCAATTTGCATTTTTCATTAATATTTATAACTTGGTTTCATATTACAAAAAAACCTATTGTACCATTTTTATTTACTGTTACTACATAAGTCTGCAGTCGATATTAATTAAATTGTAAAATGCAATATTACATAGCATAAATTGAACTCATAAAAATTCTAGAACATACCATTAATAGCTGCTTGCACATCGGCATATGTTGTCTTTGGACACTCCATCAGGTGCTTACTAAATTTTAATATAATTTCTTGGTCTTCAGGACTCAACTCGTTACACATAGCATTCTTTAAGTCCACATTTTTAGCACTTAGACAAACAAAGAAAAGTAGCAAGGAGGCAGCTAAATATATATCTTCCTCGTTTTCTGGTTCCACAGTTCCATTTTTAAATTTAAAATCTGGGTACTTCTCCGTCATGAACTCTTGGATCGTGTATACATCGATAAGGGAGGAATTCAACTTCGAACTATTCAAGTTTTCACGCAAATGTGATATTATATCAAGAAGAGATTCTAAGTTTACTACTAATTCTTTCTTATTAGTTTCTTTAAAGTAGCAATTAATCTGCAATAAACAATTAACAATCACGGCTGATCAGTCAGTCGTATATAACGACGTAAGGTTTTATAACAGAGAAAACATTGATATAGTAAAAAACAATAAAATATAAACATAACAAAAATAAACATCAAAAGAAGCCATCTATATCATTAAACATAAAGATTCATGTGTGCACGAATAAAATAATAAATGATAATACTAATCTTACCCAATTCGTTAGAATTAACTTCCATTTCTGAAACATTTTAATATATTTTTTACACTTATTTTTTCATACGGTAAAGTAAAACTACATTTAAAAACAAAACTAAAGAACCTGTAAAACAAACGATTCAAAATAAAACTCGTAGATTTTTTTGTTATTGTATCGCCGTTGCAGTTTGAAATGTTTTTTTTACGTTAACGTATGAACTTCAAAACTTCTCCTTTCAAACATTGATCACGTGGTTAAACTGATTCTTCTTTGTAGTTGCCAGTACCTAAAAATTAGCTAACCGCATACATTCGATTTTAGAATAGTATCACAAGTACATAAACTAATTTAAGTGTGCACTTGACTTGTAGATACATGATTGGTACAATTTCCACCATGTAGCCGACACGGTATTAAAGTACATTATTTGTTTTTAACTTTTTGTTTCATCAACAACTGGCAGATAGACATGTATTACACGCTAATATCTTACAATATATAAATTGCATACATTTATAAACAAAGAAGATAGTAAGAAGCTGATAGCCAACCTTCACTAGTTGGAGAGGCACTACAAGAAGAAGAAGATACCTACATCTAAAACATTTTTAATCGTCCATAGATACAAGTTTTAAAATAAAACGCTAGGCAGTGTAACATTAGCATAATGCTCAGGTCACTGCATACGTAGCTATAATATATTTTCTCAGTGGATATTAACAAAGGTTGGATCGTATGTGTACAAGGTTTTATAAAAACACATGATTGTCGCAAATTTACAAATATTAATAAACATTTTAGATAATATTGTGGCGTTTAACATTACGCGTTCATTCATGTCAGACAACCGTCATGACAGCTGTCACTTGTGACAAGAGTTGTCACCTCTATTATAGACAATCAGCAGAAGGAAGGGAATACTGAAATAGAGGGATCCCAGCTACGCAAGGAGCTGTAGCGACGGAGCTGTGCTATTTCCGTCTCTCTCTAGCACACATAAGATTTAATGGCGGTACGCCATTCACCATTGTGCTGTTGCCCACTGATTTCTCGGGCTTTATCATCCGAACTCTGTTTAATGTAACGTCCGTCATTGTGAATTATCGGAGTGTGCCTACCTACACCAAAATATTAAGTCGATACCGTTGAAATACATTTCATTTTTGAAATATGCAAAACATTACACAGACTTCCTACCTCCTCTGCCTCCTTACGTAGATTGAGTACAAGCCTGATTTAGGTTCCTTTAATTTTTTCATTTTAGACACAGTATAATTTAAAAAAAGGTTTACTGCAACACTCATGTAAAGCATCTATCACTGGCTTTTATGAGAAATGGTGTTTTATAGTGCATCAATTTTAATGTTAGAAACACGCTTAGACGTAATTAAGTTTACATTTGGTTATAAGGTTAATTTTTTATAATGTAATAATAGATGTAATAGTGGAGGGGTTGTTAATAATCACCATACAACTAGTATGCTTTCTCTCATTTAATTATTCTATAAGAACAGGAGATACACAACTGCCAAGAGCCTTGTGGTTAATAAATTTGAACAGCAATATTATGATTAATTTTAACACGATGCTGTCCGATGACACTACAGTGGTATCATATACAAAATAGCGGCGAACTGCCGGCCTCACTACTGACCACAGTTGACCACACCACAGTGGTATCGTGAGCATAGTATCGCTCGGTGTCCGACAATTGCATTTTACTATCTTGTGCCTTTTATTGGTGTTTTGTTTAGGTAACAATAATTTACACACGTCAACAAGTTTTATGTTTTTGTACTTATGCCAAACATCATGGCAGACGAAAGAGAGAATATGTTTCATCATCATCAGCCTATTCCCGTCCACTGCTGGACATAGGCCTCCCCTAATCAGTACCACTCCTTCCGGTTCTGGGCCTTCCGAATCCAGCAGCTTCCCACTGTTAAGTATATAATAATAATATAATTTATTATTAGTGGGGTAGTAAGGATAAGTGAAGAAAACCATTTAAAAAGAATTTATTTTGATAATACTAAATATAAATACTAAGACTTATTTAAAATATGCCATTACTTATGAGAAGAGGCTTAGTATGCAAATGCATACAATTGGGCCACCAGTTACAATCCTCAAAAAATTGGGAAACTGTAGGGTGTGGCTATTAATACAGTGATAAATCTAATTTTGCAAGCTTTTTATTTAAGTATAGTTGTAATAACAATTCTAACTCTAAATTCAAATAGGAGGTGACCCTTCAATACATCAAATATTACTCTTCAATGAATATAATAAAATTTATATGCATTTCACAGCTTTTTCATGAAATTCTGCAAGTAATTGTTTCATGTCTTCATATCCAGATATTTCTTGAGCCTGCTGCAGAGGTAACCATTTTAAATCCTGGTGTTCATCTGAAAGGGTAACCTGTTCTTCAGGATTCTTCAGCTTTGCCAACCAGTACACTACTGCTTTCGGCTTACCTTTTACCTCATAGTGTAGTGTTTTTGAAATATCTCTATATATCTGAAATGTAATTATACAAATAAATTATACCGGCATAAAACTTATTAACATTATAACTACTGAATAATAGAGATATATTTAAATTCCAATACCTGTAACTCATTTTCAGTAAGACCTGCCTCTTCTCTTGTCTCTCTTAATGCTGTGATCCAGTCTGACTCACCAGGATCGACATGTCCTATAACAAAATATTATTTATCAAATCTGAAGGGATGATATTGTAAGCGATCTTGTTCTACTTCATAAAGGGCCTCTCCAAATCGCGAAAGTAAATTCTGTAAACTTCTTGTGGTTTTGTGAAAGTTGAAATAGTTCCACAGTTTAACTATACAATGAATTATATTATTATTATGGGCGAATCAAACTGTGCAAGTCATATGCCTTAACGATGGGAAGTCTGCAATATACCCCATAAACAATAAGTTAAATAATCATAAGCCTTTAATCCTTTAGCTAATACTCTGTTACCTTTCGGTGGTGTCCAATGGTGTTCCCCATATGAAGTTTGTAGTAATAAAAATTGGACAATTTTATTTGTACATCTGAAAATGACCAGACCGGCAGCACGGGTTGGAGACATGATGGAAACAATCAAAAACTTATAATGTCATAAATTTAATTATACTTTTCTGATAATGAAAGAAAACTTCAATGACTATTTTTGCATAATAGCATGAACGATTTATGTCCCAGAATTATATCATTTACGGTTTTATGTTACTTTCATTGCAATTTCAAATTTTTAAAATGGAAGATACTTGCTAACTAATAGAACACCTTGAAGTGTTAAATTGACAGCATCAAACATTCAAAATATTTGTCAACAGGATCTTTCACATCAATATGTCAGAATGGCATTAGAGAATGAATATTTTTTTAATTGGGAACGATTCATCCTTTTATTCGCAATGGCCTAAAATTCAACCTCACGCTACGAGGGTCCTGGATTCAAGCCCCAAGCGCACCCTCTCTTAAAATTAATAATAAATAATATATAATATCCGCCTTTCCGCCTAATATCACTTTTTAATATTAAATATCTCTTGCTAACGATGAAGGAAAACATTGGGAAAACTGGGAACACGTTTTAAAGTTAAAGTAAAATTCTCTAAGACGTGTGAAGTCTGCCATCCCGCACTTGGCTAGTGTGGCAAACTATGGCCTTAACCTAATCACTATGACTATGTTCCGATATGCACTGCGAGCACTCTAAGTAACTAATCACTTATTCAGCTCTATTCGCGTTTCGCTGAACGATTTTGGTCACACTTAAACAGTTATTCTTCTATCAGTCGCGTACAGCGTCGTAAGAATAAGAAAAGCCGTCATAGCCTGTTATCTCCGCTAAAACGCTTCTATCTACTGCATATGCTGCGAAGGCGGTTAGTACGGTTTTAAAGTTGTAAAGTAAATGATGATATTTACTTTAAGATACGTCTGAATACTCTCAATACTTGCGTGCATAATGATAACGTAATAATATAAATCAAATCTACGCAGGAACTATGCAGGTCGCAAGTTGTCCACAAGGAGTCTGGGACCATTCGTGTTCTGCGCTGTTCCGCCGCGTTCGACGCTGAATGCGGCGGAACAGCGCTGAACTCTATCTACAGCACTCGCATGATAAAACACACTTGTCATCATTTTATATTCGTTTGCCGCGAAAGCAGAATAGACGCGGATAGCTGAACGGATGCGTACGTATCTCCATACTAAATCTTTGTTTTCTATGCACATAAGCTGAATAGAGCTGAATAAGTGTGATTAGTCCCTAATGGTTCAAAAACATTTTCATATGCCATCCAATGTAACAAGAATCTCCCATTGTGCTTGTTTGTGTCGAAAGTATACATTTGTTTCGTTTTTTCTGATTGTATTGTACTTGCGATCTATAGTAAGCTATTGAGAATTTTCTGTAACAAAATGATCAATGTATAGTAACATGGTAAAGGTTGTACTCATGATGTGTTACACTGTAAAAGTATGTAAGATAACATGGATTGATTCATAATGTATTCCAAATCATCCTTATGTGGATCTCTGGTCCTCTTTATACATTTACATCTATATCTTAGATCATAGGTTACCATGAACATATCAGGTTGATTGCATGTCCATTCACAACCATTCTGAAAGAAATCGATCATCCTAATATTCTATTTCACCAACATCTGTAACACTTTCAGGGCTTGGTGTTGGCTGGGTTGGGTGACTTGAATCGGCCTGTCGAGACCTTATCCATACCTCAATCTGCATCCCTGGCGGCAACTGGCCTCATCTGGTCAAGATATTCACTTGTCATCATACCAAAAAACTATAGCCTGTTCGCTGTTAACGTGTTTGTTGCTGCAACTAGCCTTTATCAAATAGGCAGAGCATTCAAACACCAACAGGCTCTCAAAAAAACTGAACAATAGAAAATATTTTTTTAACCTGTGACAATGGAGTAGGTGGAGTATAAAATGACATAATAGTATTGTAGATAATTAGATAATACTTCTCAGTGGGAAATTTTATATATTATTTATTCTTTTTAGGGTTAGCAATTTTGTGAACTCATGCTGGTAGTTAGAGACTCACAAGTTTAGATTTGTGTTATTGCACTTTTAAACGGGGATATTAAATTGTTTTACTCTTTACAATTTCAAATTAGCATCTAATATTAATTATTTACATAGAGAATTTACACTTTAGTAGTTTCTAAAGAATTCCATCGTTTTTAAATGATCTTTTAACAAATGTTATTATACTAAGCATGTTAAAAATGATATGTTAGAGTTTTTATTGTGAGTGCTCGAATTTCTATTTTTATTTATAGTGTACTGGAGTTCCCGATAGACAAATATTTGTTGATGGGTGGTACACTTGTGGGAAGTATTTATGGTGCTCTATATATGAAATGCGTATTTTACATCTGTGATATCAATGATACGTCTCA